>CAUYQG010236515.1:0-14487 GCA_963574415.1 Tarsius wallacei | reverse complement strand
AGGGTGATGGGATTAATGGTAGTAAATATCTGTCTGGGGATGGGGAGACACTTCTTATCAACAAGGGTGCCTGAACGAAGCATATTTGTATACCTAACCCTTAACTGTACCCCACTATATCATAATAAAAAATATTGAATAATAAAAAAAAACAACTTTTATTTGGGTCTTCAGTCTGTCAGACTACCTTACAGATTTTGGACTTGCAAAGCTCCAAAATATTAATATCATTTGTTTTTCTCTCTTTCTCTCTCTATACATACACACATATATGTTTATATTAATGTATATATGTATAATAATATAATACATAATATTGTTGTATATTATATATTCATAAATGTGAATATATACACACACATATATGGAATATATATATACACAAACTCAATTGGTCCTGTTACTCTGGGGAACCCTGACTAAAACACTATAATAAAGTTTAGCTCTTATCATTAAGAACAAATAAAGTCAATTAAAAAAAAAAAAAGCTTTTTTCAAAAAGCTTTGTTTTCTGGTAAAAAAAAATTGCTGGATTTGGGGAGTTAGATAACTAATTGCTTCTCTTCTGACTCAATAAACGCTATTTCAATAAGTATTCAGCACTTACTGTGTGCCTGGGGGAGGCTGCTAATACCCCCAGAGTTGTATGTTAATGATAACCCACAGGAACAGGAAAGGAGAAGAAAAAAACAGGTGATGAGACTACTTCCCTCACCTTGAAGAGAAGAGATGTTGTCCGGACATGAGGCATGTGGAAGGTGGTCCCCGAGCTGTTACAGCTAGCACGCATATTCCGGTCTGTATTGACCTAATATTTCCAATTACAAATTGATAAACTGGCATGCAAGCATCCAACTCAGTATCATATGTCCTTTAGTAAATGAGAGGTAGATTCTCAGGCCTGAGCAGACCCGGAACACTTTCAGTGTGGGTAGGACCTATGAGGTCCTGCCCAACTCCTGCCGATATATTAGTGCATCTTCCATCTCTCTCAATCTACTGAACTGCACACAACAAACCTATTTGGGAGAGAAGGATAATGTGTCCATAGTAACTGGAATTATTGATAAGAAAGTTCTTTTTTCTATGGTTTTTCAATTGACACATCATTTCTATGTGTTGGGAACTTTTTAAGTCCTCCTAGCTATTTTGAATAGACATTGTTTTTCCTTCTCTTTTTCTTTCTTGTTTTTTAGTGACAGGATCTCACTATATTGCCTAGGCTGATTTTGAACTCTGGGGCTCAAGCAATCCTCCAGCCTCGGCCTTCCAAAGTGCTGGGATTACATGTGTGAGCCACCATGCTAGGCCTAATACATTGTTGATAATATCGTCACCTTACTCTGCTATCAAACATTGGAACTTTTTTTTTTTTATCTAACTGTATGTTTGTATCCGTTGACCAGCCTCCTTGATGAGAAAGTTCAAAATGCATAAAAATATGAATTACTTGAAAACCACGTGGCTGGGAAGGTTCTGTTTGAATCCCATTTTATAATCCCTAGCTACTTCTCTCATCTCTGCCTTATGGTCGTCTGGAACTTGTTTCACCGTCCTCTCTCTGCCTGCAGAGAACATCTCCATAAAATTGAAATCAAAGAGCAAGGAGAGGCAGAACATATGGGCTATTCTTTATATTAATATTTGAAAGGAGAATAAATTGAGCTTTGTAATAAGGGAACTCTTCTTTGAAATTATATATCACTCAATAAATGTGCAGATAACCATTCTGTTGGCAATCAGTGGAGCAGAGGCAGCGTTCACACGCCAGAAATCAAATCCAGGAGACAGGCCCCAAGAGTGTGTCTGGGCAGAGTGCATGGTCAGGTCCCATGGTGGATCTCTATTGCTTCCCAGCTTTCAGACAGGAGGGAGGAGATGGAAATCTCTGAGGTGTTAACCATCCCTCCAGGTCTCAGACGGTTTCTTCTTTTCTCTGCTCAACACACCCTCTGCTCATGGATTGGATCCTGGGAAATTGATTCCATCTTTTCCCCAGCTCCTTGATGATAATAGTCTTTTCATCTGAGCATTGGGTGAGTGATTGCAATGACCCAGTTAGTTGTAATATCATGTGCATGACTGTATTGTGTGTTGTTATACTGCATTAGGATATGGTGATAGCTTTATTTGAGCACAAGGGATATTTTCTGAAATCTCTGCTATGTGATTTGAGAATATTACCATGCTGTGTATGGGCTTGCCTCAAGTACTGCAGTTAAAAAACCAAAAACCTTCCACTAAAATGTAATAACTCCAAAGTAGAATGATGCCTTCTGAGCCTTTCTTTTTACTTCTGATCTGGTTTCCTTTTACTTATTAACAGGTACTTGTAAGAATTGCTCAGAGGCACTGAAATGGAAAGTGTGGGGAAAACTGTCTTTTACCGAATGCAATCTCTTTTGGTGGGTGTGGGTCAAGTGAATTCTCTTAACCTCATTTGGCCTGATTGAAAAGGCCCTTCTGCCTCTTACTGTGTATCTTAGTGGTTTGATGGCATATGGGCATAAAGTACACTGACTGAGATTATCTTGACACAGTTTCATGAGCTCCCGGCATATTGGCAAGGGCGGTAATGATTTAAAATTCCTCAACTGCTGGATGATTAGCAATACTTGTTTTGTGCTCCTTCCTCTAATGTATCCTTGCTCTTTTGGGCCAGCTTCAGATGGGTGATTTGACAGCTGGATTATTAGTTGCAGGATTCAGGCTGCAGGTTTAAATGGTCTATTGGTAACCCCTGGGTTTGAGTTACCAGCATCTTCACATCTTTCGACAGAGCAATTGTGCCCCCAAAGGCTCTGGGTCAGTGGAGTGGTTGCTGGTCTTTCTTTCTTTCTTCCTTCCTTCCTTCCCCCTGAACAGCCCTTGTAGTCTACATGGTGTGGGTAAGAATGTACCACGGGGAACTCTGGTAGAAATAAAAAGCAAGAGAGTTTTCAGTGTGATAGGTGAATATGCACAAAGGGATGTAAATGGTTGCCGATGAGATTTTGGATTCCAGCTTGGAAGCTAAGGAGTGGTTGCAGTTTGTCCCCAAACATGCTTCTCACCTTTTGTGGCTTCAGTCTAGGAGTCTGCTCAGCCCTGGGGGCATGAGGGATGCTTCTGGGCTTTTGGTTATTTGAGATATTTCTATTTCTCATTGCTGCTCCTCTCTGTCTCCTGGTTTTTGAAGTTGAAGGATTTTTGGATGCTCTGGTCCTTTGAGTCCTGCTGGGTGAAGCTGGTGAACTTATGACATCAAGTGAGATTTGCCCAGAGGGAAGTGGAGTCTTTTAGGGTACCTTGCTATGAGTAGACCTGGTGCCTTAGGTATAGAGCTTGTGTCTAGATAGGCATCAGTGAGGGAGGAGGGACAGGTTATACTGTGGTATTGGAAGCATAGCAGGTGGGTATGTTGAAATTTTGGTGAGAAAGGTCAGATTGATATTCTTTATTTTTAATTCCTCTTTTTATTTATTTGTTTATTTATTATAAAGATGTGGGGTACAATTCAGGATTAGGCACATAAGTGGTCATCATACAGGTGAAGTTTGGGCCTCCCTTTGGTCCCCACCTGGTTTGGGTTCAGGTACCCTTATTGATGTTATGTGCCCCCTCCTACCCCCCCCATAGTGTTCTGCTACTGCCAATCCCTTTCCTGTAGTATTATGATAAATGTTCAGGGTCTGCTTATGAATAAGAACATGTGGTACTCAGTTCTTTGTTTCTGCGATAGATCACTGAGTCTGATAAACTCTAAATCCATCTGAGTTGCTGCGAAGTCCAAAATTTTGTCCTTCTTTATGGCTGTGTAATATTCCATCACGTATATGTACCACATTTTTAAAAATCTAGTCCACCTTCAATGGGCAGCATGGCTGGTTCCATGTTTTTGCTATTGTGAATAGTGCTATAAAAAACATGCATGTGCAGATATCTTTTTTTGTAGAAGGATTTGAGTTCCTCCCAAGGTATATTCCCAGAAGGGAAATTGCTGGGTCATATGGAAAGTTGATTTTTTGATCTTTTAGAAATTGCCACACTGTTTTCCACAGAAGTTGTACCAATTTACACCCCTACCAACAGTGTAGAAATGTTCCCTTTTCACCACCTCCTCTCCAGCATCTGTTGTTTTTTGAGTTATTGATAATGGCTATCCTGACTGGAGTTAGGTGGTATCTCAGTGTGATTTTGATTTGCATTTCTTTGATGATTAGTGAAGCTGAGCATTTTTTCATGTATCTGTTGGCTGCTCGTAGGTCTTCTTTTGAGAAGTGCCTATTCATATCTTTTGCCCACTTTTTAATAGGGATGTCTGTTTTTTCGTTTTGGTGGGATCTATATTCTTATATAGTGAAAATAGAAAGTGAAGATTATGATCTTGGGTTACTGATTCTGTTGCAGATAGGCCCACAGCCATTTGGGTTTAGACCAGAGCAGAATTCCAAACTTCTGTCTCAAGGCTGTCTATTCTTTTTTCATTCACTTCTTCAGTCATTCATTTATCCATTGTATCCTTTCCATCGCTCAAGAAATATTTATTCAGCAACAATGTGCCAGGTCTTCAGCTGGGCACTTCCAATTAGAGCAAAAAGCCACGGTCTCCTCCTCATATTCTAATAGGAGAGATGGAGGACACAGATGGATTGGTGATCATAGCATGGGGTGGTGTTGTGCTGAAGGCAAGCACAGCCCTGCGTGGGGACACAAAGGAGGGACATCTACAAAACTTTGGAGATGAGGCCTTAGCTGGGTCTCAGCAGAGGAGGAATGGAGATCCTGTTGAAGAAGGAAGACAGGGGCCTTCTGGGCAGTAGAGCTGTGTCCCATGGTCAGGTCAAGAACGCTTTTTCAAAACATTTTTTCCCTCCATCTGCAGACTGACTCCATCTCCAGGCCTGGTATTGCCTGGTGTCAGGTTTCTTGCATGTTCACTGAACTCACCTGACAGCTTGGAGCCTTTTTTGCTCTGGGTGATTATTTAATTCTCTGGAAAATATGTGTAAGCCACAGCTCAATTGATTTCAGGGAAGAAATGTGTGTGCTGTATGGCTAGAGATTTCTCTAGGGATCCTGCTTTTCTTTTAAAAGAACTCATAACAAGCTTTATAATAAAAGTCATTCTGGTTAAAAAGAATCCCTACTAACTGATAAATCTTGAATAGTCTTTGGGATTTTCCTCTAAGATTTGTAGTCAACCAAATGAACGGAGGTCAGAAGATGACTGTTTACAACAGTGGTTGAAAGAGAATTGTTAAAGAAACGTTCTAACAAAATGGAGTCAAACTCACCAGCCTGGTGCTTGTCTTTGAAGTGAAGGCCCAGCTTTGATCCTTTCAGACAGTACCAACAGCGATTCACAACATCCAGTGTCATCATTTGTGTTGCCTCCCAAGTACACCTTCTTCCTTCTGCTCAGCCACAACTTGTATTTCATTTCTGGCTTTCTCAAAATGCCTGAGAGGGCTAGAGGTATTACTAACACACCGCCAACAACAGATGCTCTTTCTGACCATTGAGAGATTGCCAAAGATTAAAAGGATCTTTTCCAATATCACACAAAGATATCTGGGTGGTTTCTCCCCCCTTTTCTAAAGTGGAAATAAAAGGGGGGCCTGAGGTTTAAGCATTGCCAGTTTTCAGTAACCCACCAGGGACTTGTGTTGCGGCGAGATTTGGAGGAAAATACCAAGTGACAAGAGGTGGCAGCTGGATGACTAGTGCCCCAGTTGGGGCCTGCTCTGAAAATTCAGAGTTTCTGATTTCAGACAAAGAGATGATTACTTCCTCAGATAGCTGACATATATTCAGGCACGAGGAAACTCTCCAGAGCAGAGAAACTTTCTTAATAAGCTGGGGGCGGGGATAATATGCCCTGGTGGTGATCTGGAGAAAAGAACGGAATAAACAGATGAGGGGCTTTAGGTACATACGGAGATCAAACCCATGACCTTGATTTCATTTCTACTAAACTCATGCAACTGAAATTCTTGAAGGGTTTATGGTGGGAATGGTAGAGTAGGGAAATCAGCATGAAGGATACTTACTGGCATCTGGATTTCAGCTTTGTGTCTCCTAGCCATGAGCTCCTAGACAACTTACATAACCTTTCTGATTGTCCCTTTCCTCTTATGTAAAACGGAGATAATTGATTTCAGGATGAATATTAAAGATTAATTAATGGATATTAAAATAAAAAGAGAGGATTCCAAAATGTCTGGTATGATGCCTGATACTCAACAAAAAACACCCAAATTAATAGAAATGCTAAGTCACAAGGTAAGATGTGTAAGATAGGACTTAGAGCACCGGTGAGTATCTTTACTTGACTCTTGGGATGGTGGCCATACAACTGGGCTTCCCCATTTCAAAGTCAATAACAACAACAACAACAACAACAACAATGAATTTGGATTATAGTAGGATTCTGATGCTGTTACTTGGTATGACCAGTGGCCCAGCAATGCCCAAATGCTGTCCTAAACCATTCTTTCTTTCTTTGGGGCCTGAGCTTGAACCTAATGGGCTCTACCTTCTTTCAGGACTTGAGATCTGAAATCTATTATTAGTGATATGTAGCAAGTAGAGAAATAGGAACAAACTAGCTAATTTGTCCGTGGAACAGGCCTGGACTCCTGTAGAGACAGGGCAAGGCCAGCTCTCTGGGTCAGGTATTCACCTACCAGGATACATGCCGGAGAAGAAAGGTCACAGATCGTAAGTGATTCCCACCCATTTAGAAAATATGGCTCAGTACATGCCCTGCAGAACTTCATCACTGAGGAAAAGGGGTAAAGGAAGGGAACTGAAAATGTCTCCCCCTCCCTCACAATAAGAATGGTTAGTTGATGTTCGCTAAATGCCCACAGGCAGGCCTTAGTGGCTCCAAATCTTACGCTCTTCACCTCACTGCAAGGAGGTAATGAAAAAAGAAGGTGGTGCAACCACTCAGTTCCAAAAGACAAGAGCATGACCCCTTTTCTGTGAAAGTTATCCTAGGTGTTTTATATACCAATGTCTTTTCTCCTTATCACTCAAGTTTTACAGAGTGTCCTTAATCATACCGTACTTAACCTTGAATGTTCTTTTCCTACTTAAGCTTTTTAAACTTTGTCCAGCTTGGTAGATAAGTTACTTTATTTTCATCTTAGAAATCCATACTGATAAATTTGCATCCGTAATCCTTTTCTTAAAAAAAAAAAAAAAAAGAGTTATAGTGCCAGGTAAGCGTTTGTGTTCTCAGTGTAGAGAATCAATTTCATTTACATGTTAATAGAGTTAGGTCTAGGTGATGCGATAAAATCTTTTTTAGGCAAACACAGGCGCCCTGTTAGAATGCACTGGGTGTCTACTAAAACAGAATAAATCCCGCTATGTCATTAGGTGCTTCTAATTTTATACTCAAGATTCTTGAAAACTTCTCCATCCGTGTCCTTTCTGGGGAGACATAGGACAGAAGAAAAAAAAAAAGGCTAGTTCTAACACAGGGAATTTGATTGTTTTCTATTTACCTTCAGCAGAAGTCTGATGACTTGATGGAAGGTTTTCAAAAACAAGAAAACTCCCTCCTGATATTACCTGTTCTAACTGTTATCATTTCACCTCTGTGCCTGCCCCCAACTTCCTATTTTTCCCACTATTGACAAACCAACAGTTCTATTTAGGGAATGTTTATTAACTGATTTTTATGTGCCTGGCACATTCTGAATATTTTGGAGAGTGTTAACAAAAATCACAGGACTTGGTTCTTTCCCTCAAGGACATGAAGGATGTTTACTGGGGATATCTGATATTCACGAAACAAATAAATTAGAAAATGTGTAAGTGCTTAATTAAGTGTAGAAAATGTTTGGAGAAGCGTTTTGGAAAACAAGCATATTCGGAGCACAGTTCTCAGCTACAGCATTATTACACACTCGTATCATGGTTCGTTGTGAGACTTGTTGCAAATAATTTCTTAGGAATAATAGAAGACCTACAAAATTTGTGAATTTTTCTCTTTCCTGTGAATAGAGTGGATTCAATGCAATCCCTAAAAGCATCACTTGCTTACATGGCGAAATGCTTTCTTGAAGGAGAGAAAGTTAGCTAGAATGGATTTAATAAGTGGTAATGACAGTGTGATTTCCTGCTTAGGAGCTTGGGCTCTGGAGTCAGGTATCCTGAACTAAATCCCAGCTCCCTTACTTTGACATGACATTGTCTGAGACTCCAAAGTTTGTGATGAGGATTCAAGGAGATAATCCCTGTGCTGGCACACATACCTTCCCATGTAACAACCACTAGATAAATGTCAGCTGATGTCATTACTAATTACGTGCAGTGCTGGGTACATGGCCATCGTTCTACGAAACAAGAAAAGGAAGCATGCAATGTTGGCTGGAGTTATCAAGGAAGGCCTCCCAACAGGATTAATGCAGGGAATGGTGTAAGTTTAGAAAAGTTTAATTCCATGCTGACTGGGTATGCCCAACTGCCCTCTGTGCGGGCCCCCAAGCTATGCCCAACTTCCTATTTTTCCCACTATTGACAAGCCAACTTAGATTTTCTATTAGTTGTCCTTGGAGTTTGACTTGATCCTTATGTGATCAGATTGTTTGGCTTTGGGAAGGTCTGTAATGGCTCGATTCTCTTTTTTTCTTTTTTCTTCCCACACCCATGGAGAAAAACTTTACTCCCAACTCATGATACAATTTATTATTTCTGTTCTTATGTGAATGCAGACTGGTCCTACTAAGTCAGGACTTGCCCCCAAGGGTGGTCTCTGTGTTATTCTTTAAACCTTTTATTTGTTCTTGGTCAACCCAATTCCCATTTTCCATAGCAACCCTTTCTTTCAAACCATCCCTTCCTTTCCCTTCCCTTCTACTTCTTTCACTCATTCTTCTTTTTTAAAATAATTTTATTACAAATATTTAAAAACGCATAAAAGCAGAGAGCAATAATGAACATCCATCAACGTATTCCTTTCAACAATTTCAAAGATTTTGCCATCTTTATCTGTTCACTTTATTTTTTCCTTAATGAATTATTTTAAAGCAAATACCATATATGTTATTCCACACCTATGCACTTAAAAGTGCATCTTAAAAAATTGTGACTATTTTCTTATATAACCACAATGCTGTTATTACACTTAACATGCAGTCAATGATCAAAATTCTTTTTATAGTTGGTGTGTTTTAATTAGGACCCAAACAAGACTTACAAATTATGTTTGGTTGTGTCTTAAATTTCCTTTAATCTACATCAGGCTCTAGTCTTCCTTTTTAATCAAGCTAGTAACTTACTGAAGAGAAGAATACAACCATTCTTTGGAATGTTCCACGTTTTGGATTTTTCTCTTTGCTTCTTTGTGAGAGATTGGCCCCTCCATTGGTGTTGAGTCTGCGTATAAAAGAAGGAAATGCTTTTCCACTTATTTAAGTATACTTTTTTGGTCTTCAGTGGTGTTTAAAAATGTTCCTTATGTAAGTTTTGCATACTTCTTGCTAAGGGTATGCTTAGATAGTTTGTCTTTTTACACTGGAGTCTTCTTTCTCTTGTATCGCATAACATTTTTGTTTGTTTATAGGGATTGTTTATATGGATGCTCTTGATTTCCATATGTTAATTTTATATGCTATTAACTTACCACATTCTATGATTTTTTTTTTTTTTTTAAGAGACAGAGTCTCACTCTGTCAGCCAGGCTGGAGTGCAGTGGTGTGATCATATCTTAGTGCAACCTCAACTTCCTGGGCTCAAGTCATCCTCCAGTCTCAGCCTTCTGAGTGACTTAGACTACAGACATGAGCCATCACAATCAATTAATTTTTTAATGCTTACTTTTGGAGAGGTGGAGTCTCATTATATTGCCAAGGCTTGTCTCAAAGTCCTGGCCTCAAGCAATCCTTCCGCCTCAGCCTTCCAAAGTGCTAGAATTACAGGCATGAGTTAACACATTTGACCGCCACCATGTCTGGTCTGGTTTTTTTATAGTTGTTTTATATTGATTTTCTTGAATCTTCCTAAAATAAAAACTTATTATCTAAAATTAAATCTAGTTTTTACCTCCCAATTGCTTTATCTTGTCTAATTCCATTGGCTAATTCTTCTGGTATCATGAAATAGAAGTGACAATAGTGGGAAACTTTGTGTTGTTTCTTACATTAATAGACTAAAATGCCTTAGTATTTTCCCATTAAGCAAAATGCATGAATAGTTGATTCTTATTTTAGTGATTCTTAATTTGTTTTAATATGTGTATGTGTTCGTGTATATGATCAAAAGTAAGTGTTACTTTTTAAAAATGCTTTTTTGTCATTGTTGGAGATGGTCATATAATCCTTCCCTTTTGACCTATTACTATAATTAATTATAATAATGGATGTCCTCATATTGAATCATTTTGCACTCCAAGAGTAAACTCTATTTGATCATGATGTAATTTCTCTTTACATGACACCAAATTCTATTTTAATATTTAATTCTATCAATTTTTATAAGTGAGAATGATGTATAGCTTTTTGTCTAATCTGCATATAGATTTTGTCTATATATTTTATATTTATATTGACATAAAAATTTGAATGATTTTCCTTTCTTTTGTATGTTCTAGGATACTTTAAGTATCAAATGGACCATCTGATTTTTGATTGTTTGGTAATATTCTACTGTAAAATATCTGGGCCTGGGGATGTGTTAAAAAGTAGTTTTTTGAAAACTCTTTCAGTTTCCTGTGTGATAATTGATCTCTTTGAACTTTCTATCTCTGAACTTTTAATTTTGATCAAGTTATCCATTGAATCAAGGTCTTAAAATATAGTCATACATTGCTTAATGACAGGAATATGTTTCGAGAAATGTGTCATTAGGTGATTTCATCTTTGTGTGAACATAATGGAACATACACATACAAGCCTAGATGGTTCAACCTATTACATACTTAGACTATAAGGTATAGCCTATTGCTCCTAGGTTACAGACCTGTATTACTGCACTGAATACTGTAGGAAACTTTAACACAATAGCATTTGTGTATTTAAACATAGAAAAGGCACCGTGAAAATATAGTATTATAATTTTTGGGGACTACAGCATATGTGTGAAACATTGTTACGCACCACATGACTATATTTGCATAGAATTGTGCCAATTTATATACATAGATGTTTAAATACTTACTTGTTGTTATTGTTTTTGAGTCTCACCCTGTCACCCAGGCTAGAGTGCAGTGGCACAATCATGGCTTCCCTCATCCTTGACCTCCTGGGCTTAGGCAATTCTTCAGTATCAGTCTTCTGAGTAGCTGTGACTACAGGCGTGTGCCTTAGGCCTGGCTAATTTTTGGATTTTTTTTGTAGAGACACGGTTTCCCTATGTTGCCCAGGCTGGTCTCTAACTCCTGAGCTCAAGCAGTCCTCCCGCCGTGGCCTCCCAAAGTGCTGGGATTGCAGGCATGAGTCACCATGCCCTGCCCAAATACTTAATTTTGATGGTTATTTATTTTGTCATGTTTGTGTATTTGTACTTCTACCCCTGTTTACTGAAAAAAAAGTTAATGAAAGGTTTTTCCATTTTATTAATTTTTTTTAAAGGACAAGATACTTTTTGTCTGTTTTTCATTTCTTTCTTTCCTTCTTAATGTTTATGTTTTTGTTTCTTACTATTTTCTAACTCATTTATGTCTGCCTTTATCTAGTAACTCTTTTATTCTACTTTCTTTTGATATTCTTTGTTATTTTCCTCACTTTTGGGGTTGGGTGTTTTATCTACTTTTTTCACCTTTATTGATAAAAAAAATAAAAGTTATGAATTTTTATTTTAGTATTTACTTTAACTATATCCCCTAGATATAATATATTGTATTTTATTTATTATTTCTTTCAGAAATTCTGCAATTGTTTTTTATATTTTCTCATCGACACAAGATGTGAGTGAAGTTTTTTTTAAAATTTTTATTTCCAGGTGGAAGGACTTTCAAAACATTTTATTATTAATTTCTAGTTTTATTGCACTTTGGTCAGAATATACAGCTTGTATTTTTTATTTTTTGGAATTTATTGTTTCCTTCAACTTTTCTGTGGCCTAGTATATTGTTAATTTTGTAAATGTTCCATGTATATTCTTAAAGAAGGTACATTCTCTATTATTGGAAAACAGGGTTTCCAAACATATCAGTAAGATCTACATTATTGGTTGTTTAGTTCTTCTGTATTCTTAGTAATTGCTTTTGTCTGTTTGATGTATGTGAGTATGAAGGAAGTCAGTATTAGAATAATTTCCTTTTATTAGGTGGTTAAGCCTACATGCATTTTTTGACATGATGGGTATATTGGGTATATTTATTTTAAACTTGTGTTTCTTTCTTGCCTATTTTGTTTTGTTATTTGAAAGTTTATTTTTTGTTAAAGCAGACACCTTTGCATATAATAGTCTTAGTGACCTCTTATTAGATATAACGCCTTGGTGTCCTACTGTGACTGGAACTAAGGTTAACTAGAACCATTTCTTCTTTACCCCACTGCTTCTCCTTTATGCTCCAGTTTTAGAAGCTAGTAATACCTTAGTGTTATTTTTTGTAGTTGTAAAAAGTGCTTAGCATTTACTGCTAGATTTGTCAGCTTCAAGAAACACACACACACACACACACACACATACACACACACCTGTTAATACCTACACAATACACAGTGAGTTTACTTGTGATTAGCTCTTCCTTTTCTCATCCAGTTTTGTTATTTTTATTTGTAGTTTTACAGTATATACCAAATGGTATACTTACCTCTATTCTTTAGTCTTATTTCCATAGGTAAATATATTTAATACTTATGCCAAAAGCATTATGTTAAAACTTTTTCAGTTATTTTATGGTTATCTGAAGCTTACTCTCGGTAAATTCCTCAAGATAGGTTCATGGAAACAGTATTTTTTAAGTTCTACCATGTGTATGATCTTTATATTAAAGAGAATTTTGGATGGATTTTCAGCCTTAGTTTGCATTTTCTTTCTTTGACTGTGTTAAATGTGCTATGTTGTTTTCCAGCGTGAAATATACTGTCGAGATGTTTAATCTGATTTGAAGTGCTTTCCCTGTGAATGACTTGGGCTTCGTGTCCCTCCTCCCGTCCACCTCCCAGAGACCCAAAGAAATCTTTCTTATATTTGAAGACCAATACTTTTACTGGCAAATGTCTTTGTGTTGACAATCTGGGTCACCACAATTTTCTATGGAAACAAGGTGTTCGTTCAATATATAAGTACATGTTTTCTTTTACTCTGGGAACAATTTTTTGAAGTATAATTTCAAACATTTGTCTTTTCCATTTATTTTTCTTTCTTTTTTTTTTGGTGAGGAGATGCCAATTGCTGTCTCTTGGCTCTTCTTTGCTTGTGTTTTATATCTATCACTTTTTCTTGAGCCATTTAAGACATCTTTAAAATGTTCTGACTGATTTATTATTATTGTCATTAATTTGCTTATTTCCTTTGTGTCTTCTATTTTCCTTTTTTTTTTTTTTTTTTGAGTTGGAGTCTCCCTCTGTCGCCCAGACTGGAGTGCAGTGGCCGCTCCCGGCCACCGCAGCCTCGACCCGCTGGGCTCCGGCGATCCTTCCTCCTCGGCCTTCCAAGTAGCTGGAATTACAGGCGCTCGCTACCACGCCCGGCTAATTTTTTGATTTATTGTAGAGATGAGGTCTCGCTTGCCCAGGTGGGTCTCGAACCCGCGGGCTCAGGCAATCCACTCACCTCAGCCTCCCGAAGGCGCGGGATTACAGGCTGGGCCACCGAGCCCGGCTTCTATTTTCCTTAATGTATTTTATTTGGTGTTTATTTAGTTTTTTTTTCTCTTCCTTTAATTTTGTCTTAGATTCAGAAAATTGGCAACCCCCTCGGGTCCCCTCCCACTGTGGGAGCTTTTCTGTCCTCTCAATAAATCCTGTTTTCTAAAAAAAAAAAAAAGATCCTGAAAAATGTTTTCCAATTCTTTTCTGAAATATCAATTCTTTATGTATTTCTCTTGTCTAGTTATATAAATATCTGAGCCTTTTCTATTTTTGATTTGTGTAGTTGTTTCAAAGCTTCAATACTTCTTCAAATTTTAGTTACCTTGTTTTGAACGTTTGGACAAAATAGTCTGCTCTGTGGGCCACATTTTAAGATGTGTTTCATTACTTGACAAGTGTTGTAAGGTCTTTTTCAGCTTTTTTTCCATGAAATCATTTTGTGTGGGTTGGTATTGTTATTGTACTTGTTTAAATAACCTGAGTGACCATAGGCTATTAGGAAAAAATACATATGGAAGAAACGAGCTGTAGTGATTTTTTTCTATGGTTTGATGTTCTTTCCTTCTGAGTGACTTAGTCATTCTCTCCGGCGTGGCTAGGCGTTCCCTGCTATGTGGTTACTATGAAGGGCTCAAAATATGGCCTCTCTCTGAGTTAAGTTTGTGTGAGAAAAATTTCCTGGCTCCAGATTTGATGCTCTATACATCTCACATTCTCTGGTGGCACACTTACC
>CAUYQG010236514.1:0-17044 GCA_963574415.1 Tarsius wallacei | reverse complement strand
AAATTTAAAATGGGGTTAATTGTTAAATTTTTTTGGCTTAAATTTTTTGGGGGTTTTTTGGGCAGCATTATTTGGGGTTGTGCTTTTTCTGCCTTTTTTTTTTTTTTTTTTTTTTTTGCCTGCTTAGTACCTAATGGCTTTGTTTATCCACCATGAACGCCCCCATGAATGTTCGATAAATGGAATAACGCAGACCAAAACATTTCCCTTGAAGGTCTTAAAGAAATGCTGTGGTAGAAAGTTTTTTGCAGTTGTGTTAAGGCAGCTGTCCACACATTCTGTGGAAGGGTTAATAGCTTGCTGGCGTGCTCTTATCATCTTCCTTAAACATTTAACACAATAAACAACATCCAACAAAAATACAGTACTATATTCTTCGTAACAGATTTTTGAATTCCTGTTTAAAGGGGAAAACCATGTTTTTTAGATCAGTCATAGGTTTCAAGGGTTTAAGACATTCATCAAAACATCGGAACATTTCAATAAAAAATATGCTGCCTACAGAAGAATGTATGTTTCAAACATTTGCTGTAGGGGAATCCTTTTCCTGCCCATGGCCTGAAAGTAAAAGGGTTGATAATTCAAATACCACACATGATGTGTGAAAAAGAAGCTCACTCAAAATGTTTATAAATGTATTATGAAATATGTTGAACATTCTAAGTAGTTTAATACAGAAATGAATATTGAATATGAGTGCCATATTTTTAAGAGTTTATATTTTTTTCCAAATAAATAAACTAGTTATTTTGTCATTCAGAGTTTTTTTATTTAGGCCATATTTTCATCATACATAGACTTCTTGTGTAAGTTAAGAACAAGACCTGGAATTCTGACTCCACGTAGATTAGCCATACCTTGAGGAGACACATGTTACTTATTGGCATATCCAACAAGCAGCTGGCAGCTGCCAGACTTGAGGTGGAGAAAAATCCCATATTCAGAAATGAAGAGTTCTAGAGGGCATCTAGTTTAGAGGCTTTTACTTCTTTTCGACTTTGATTTCATTTGTCTTTTTTACCTTAATCTTTTTTCCAAATTTAATATTTTTCACAACTCAAATAAGCACAGATTCTCTGGTGAAAGGTGATGTAGCCCAGATCTTGACTCACATGTCCTCTCTCCTTTAGAGATTGCTAAGAATTTAAAAGCATGATATAACTCAACCCTTTCGTCTTACAGGCAGAGAAACTGAGGTCTTGACTTGTACACAGCTCTGATGACTAGAGATAAAACTAAGAAACACCAACATTTGGAAAGAAGAATATTAGAGAGAGTCTATATAAGCATGGACAATAGCTTCTTTTCTTTTGTGATAGAAGTTTTGGAGAGCAGTGGTATATATTTCTTAACTCATTGAGTACATCATAACGTAGTTTAGAAAGCCTTTACTATCCTTTGTATTTCATTGGAAATTTTTATTTATTTGTTTGTTAAATTCCCTTGTTTCAATGATTCTTTTCTTTTTCTTTCTTGCTTTCTTTTTTTTTTTTTTTTTTTTTTTGAGTTTGCATAACACTATGTTGCCCAGGCTAGAGTGCAGTGGCACAATAATGGTTCACCACAGCCTCGACCTCCTAGGTTTAGGTTCCGGCGATCCTTTCCACCTCAGCCTCCTGAGTAGCTAGCTAGGACTACAGGCACACACCAACACAGCGGATTTTTTTATTTATTTTTTCTTTTTCTTTTTTCTTTTCTTTTCTTTTCTTTTCTTTTTTTTTTTTTTTTGTAGAGATGAAGTTCTCTTATGTTGCCCAGGCTGGTCACGAACTCCTGGGCTCAAGCAATCCTCCTGCCTTGGCCTCCCAAAGTGCTGGAATTACAGACATGAGCCATCATTGGGGATTTTTAAAACTTGCTGGGAGAGAGCAAGAGAAGCAGTACCAGAACGAAAGGCATTAGAAAGATTATTGTAAAAGGAAGAGAAGAGGGGCAGAGTTCTTTGCTAAGGAAGGTAGATGGAAAGTTTTTTTTTTAAAGGGTGCTTTAAGCATTAAGGAAACGATGGAGACTGATGAGCTTTGTGACAAAGAGGTTCTATATTTGATCTGATGATTTTATAAAAAGGGTCTTTTTTCCCCTCTTAGTAGGAAAACTATGTGTGTGACATTCAATAAATGTTATATTTTCAAAATAAAATAAGTGAGACTCTTGGTCCTGACCTTGCACAGATAGGTTCAAATTGGCGTGAAAAGCAAATAGTTCCCATAGTGGGAAGAGTCTTAGGGTCTGGTTTCTGGTGCTGGCTCCATCCCTGACCAGCTTGGCCACTGTGGGGAGGCCATTTACAGCCTGTGGGCCTATCTTCTCAGCCATTAAAAGAAATTGTTGGAATTGAAAGCTAAGGTTTATTTTATTTTCCCAAATTTCAAATAACTGATTTTAAAGAAATTAAGACAAACACATAACCGAAAATCAATTTAAAACTTTCACTTTCTAGTTTAATCATCATTATTATTCAGTGTAAACACCTTGATGTTTGTGTGCAAAAGACATATTCATTTTGTTGATTTTTCCCAGACATATTCATTTTATTGATTTCCCCTCCCCCCCCCATTTGATAGAAAGCAGAATGTCATCATCCAGGTTGTGAACAAATTGAAAGGCTTTTCACTTGCACAAGAAGTCTGCGAGACTACCACGCACGTGCTGTCCGGGAAGCCCCTCCGTACCCTCAATGTGCTACTGGGCCTCGCGCGTGGCTGTTGGATCCTCTCTTATGAATGGGTAAGGCTGTGCTTGAATTACACACTTCAAAACTGAAGTGTTGGGTAGGTTGGGTCATCCTGAGTTGATGACACCAGGACTTATGCCGACGTGCACCCTTGTGGGTCTGCGCGCTTTCCTGTGAGCAGGGAAAACCGTTCTTTCTTTGAGTTGGTCTCCCTTTGGCTGACACCTTTCAGCCGGGGCCAGGCCCTCAGGGAATGGGAGGACTGGGAGAGTAGAGAGCAGGAAACAAGTAGCCTCCAAGATAAAGCAGAAACGAGATTAGAAAGAAACAGAATGAAAGCGCAAAGTGCGTGTTCTCACAGTTGAATGAGCTTTTCCTCTGTGTTTAACCAAGAAATACTGTGACCTATGCTAGTGATGGTTTGCAGAGCCAAAAGAATTCAGTGATTGTTTGTACAGATGGATTTACTTAGGATGAAACATGTTCACTCAATCCCATTTGGATAGGTTTTATCTTGCATATATCTATCTGCAACATTGTTTGCCCTTATTTCTGTGCATTAGAGGTAGTCTTAAAAAATATTATCATCTTCATAAAAATTGAAATTGTCTGTTATTGGTTCTATTTTAACTTTGATTCTCAACATGAGGTCACTCCAAAGTATTGCTTTCTGATGCCAGTAGCACCATTTGTTAGTTCTCTTGCCATTTTGCATCTGTTAAGTGTCTATCCTCTTTCTTCCTACCCCAGGAAGGTATTACATTCATACTGTACTAGTTTAAACCAGTAGAATTATAATATGCAAAAACTACAGATGTAATTTTAAGAATGACTGTGATCTTTTTTCTGTTATAACTTAACCCTGCAGATCTCTGTTACAAAGCGTTAAAGAGAGATTAGTGCAAAAAGTTGTGAAGTTGGAAAATCCTCTTTGCATGGGTGGCAATTGGAGATTACCTTACCTAATTATATACTGGTACCGCTTACGTTTAGTTGGATGAAGTACATTAATTCCCCCTTACCCATGGTTTTGCTTTGTGTGGTTTCAGTTATCACAGTCTGAGAATATTACATGGAAAAGTGCAGAAATAAACAGTTTATAAGTTGTAAATTGCATACCTTTCTGAGTAAAATGATAACATCTCTAGTGGTCCTGCTCCATCATGCCTGGAACGTGAATCATCCCGTTGTCCCACCTGTTCATTCTGTAGATGTTCCCTGCTTGTTAGTCATTTAGTAGCCATCCAGTTATCAGATCACTTGTCATGGTATTGTGGTGCTTGTGTCCAAGTCACCCTTATTTGACCTTATAATGGAGCCAAAGTGCAAGAGTAGTGATGCTGGCAATTTCGCTTTGCCTCTGAGAAGCTGTAAGGTGCTTTCTTTAAGTGAAAAGGTGAAAGTTCCCGACTTAACAAGGAAAGAAAAAAATTGTGTGCTGTGTTTGCTAAGATCTGTAGTAAGAAGGACTTTTCTATCCATGAAACTGTGAAGAAGGAAAAAGAAACTAGTGCCTAATATATATAGATTTTGGTATTACCTGCAGTTTCAGGCATTCACCGGGGCTCATGAACCACACCCTGCTTGGGTAAGGGTGGACTACTGTATTATTTATAACTCTGGCATCAATAAATGAATTCCCTGTTTTATTTCTCTCTAATTCAAACTGTCTCTTTATCTTTATCAGTCAGCTCTTCCCTCCCTCAGGATTCTTGGGGAGGAAAACGTCCTTTCCCTTTTATAAAGAAACACATCTGCACTTGATTCTATATCAACCTATTTTTCTGGGGCTTTGAGGAGTGCAGAGAGGCATTTGCTGTTGACACCATAAAGACCTACTCCCTGGATGCCTGCGCATCTCTGCTCAGCATCCTGCACATATTTTCCTGCTAATCACACATAGAAACAAAACTGGGTGCAAGTTTAGGTTATGGTATCTTTTACGTGATTACCTGATGTGAGAAAGGCAGGCAGTAAAACACATTATTTAATAAACTTTTGATGTTCAGGCTAGACCCCTTGCCTGGAGGAAAGACATGGGGCACTCAGGCACATGAATCTACAAAACTGCTCTTAGAACTAATAACCAAGTTGAGCAAATTGTCAGGATACAAGATACAGTTGATGCTTAAGGATAACTCTAATAAAATATGTGTAGGATCTATATGCTGAAAACTACAAAATTCTGATTTTAAAGATCAAAGAACTAAATGCATAGAAAGATATACTATGTTCATGGATTGGAGGACTTAGTATTGTTAAAATGTCGCTCCTCCCCAGAATGATCTACAGATTTAACACATTCCCAATCAAAACCTCAGCAGAATCTTTAAAGATACAGACATGTTGGTTCTAAAATTTTATGGGAAGGTCAAGGAACCAGTATAGCCAAAGCAATTTTGAAAGAGAAGAGCAAAGTAGGCATGCTGGCAATACCTGATTTGGGAGCATCCTTTAAAGCTATGGTAATCAAGGTAATGTGGTATTGGGAGACACAACAAAACAGATGGGGAATACAGAAATAGGCCCCAAAATATATCCCACGAATTTTGAAAAAGACAATTCATTAAAGAAATTCAATCTTTTCAACAAAGATGCTGGAGCAATTGGACATCCTCAAGCAAAAAAGAGGAACCTCATCCTATACCTCACACAGAATTAAAAAAAAAAAAATTCCTCAAAATGCATCATAGACTACTTGTAAAATAATAAAGCTCTTAGAAGTAAACATAGAAGAAAAGTGTTTGTGGTCTTGGTGTAGGCAAGAAGTTCTTAGATGTAACACCAAAAGCATGATCTATAACAGAAAAATATGATCAAGTAGACTTCAAAATGGAAAACTTACTCTGTGAGGATATTATAAACAGACCAGGAAAAAATATTTGCATATCTTATATCTGACAAAGGACTTATATGCCAAGAATTCTCAAAACTGTGTAAACCAAACAAAAATTGGCAAAGAAAAGATTTGAACAGACATTTTACCAAAGATCTAAAGATGGCATAAGCAAAAGAAAAAATGTTCAACATTGCGCATCAATAAAGAAACAAATAAATTCTCCACTGTATATTTATTAGAATGGCTAAAATAAAAAATAAATAAATAACAGCAAGAGGCAGGGTCACTAGAGCTCTCCTATGCTTAAAGTTAAGTGTATACTTACCATTTCACTCAGCCATCTTACTCCCAGATATTTGCCCCAGAGAAATGAAAGCTTTAGGTTCACACAAAAAATCTGTACCCAGATGTTTGTAGTAGCTTCACATGATCACCCAAACCCAGAAACAACAAAAGTGTCCCTTACATATGAGACAAGCTGGTCCACAAGTACTATAGAGTACCACTCAGTAATAAGAAGCATCGATGGGGTGGGCAGCCAGTTGGTTTACATACTGCATGCTCCCATTCATACTTCATTCTGGAAAGGGCAGAATTGTAGGGCAGGGCAGGAGATGAGTTGTTGTGGGAGCTGGGGTGGGAGTTGGTTTGCTGGTGAAGCCTAGCAGCCGAGCCACCTTTGGAGTGTTGGGATTGTTCTGTGCTGTGCTGGTGGTGGTGGTTACAAGAATGCATGCCTGTGTTAGTACACAGAGGACTGCATACACACATCCATACTCAAGTACATTTGATTGCTTGTAAATTTAAAATAAAAAGTATGTCTAGGCTGGGCACAGTGGCTCATACCTGTAATCCCAGCCCTTTGGGAGGCCAAGGTGAGAATATTGCTTGAGCCCAGGAGTTGAGACCAACCTGGGCAACATAGTGAGACCTCATCTCTACAAAAAAAAAAATTAGCCAGGCATGGTGGTGCGTGCCTTTAATCACAGCTACTCAGGAGGCTGAGATGGGAGGATTGCCAGAGCCCAGCAGGTTGAGGCTGCAGGGAGCCACACTTGTGCCACTGCACTCCAGCCTGGGTAACAGAGTGAGATTCTGACTCAAAAAAAAAAAAAAAAAAAATAGTAATTCTAATGAGTGTGCTCCATGCTTTCTGAATGAGGGTGTTTGAGTACTGCTGGGGCCGCCAGCTGTCGCCTTAGTTTCAGAAGCTGATTTCCTTCCACACACTGAATGATTTTTACAGTCTCCTGTCCCTTCAGCCACCGCCTCAGCTCTGGAAGCGTCCATCAGCATGGAAGCTTAGTCTCATCTTTTCTGTCTCACAAAATGAAAATAAATTTTAAATAACTTTCCCTGGGTTGTTCTTTGCCTTCTGTGCTTCCCTTTCTTCAGCATTCGTGGCAAAATGTCCCAAATGCATATCTGTGCTTCTCCTTGCCTCATCAATGATGGCCAGACACATTGCTATTTGGGAAAAGTACCCATTCCTGGAGTATGGAAAAGGCCCAGACTTGGAGGAGGAGATCTGCTCACGCTAGGACAATGGAGCTGTGAGGCTGTCACTCCCCTCCCCCACTCCCCGGCAAGTTGGCACGACGTGTGTGTTGACATCCATTGGTCGCTGCCAACTTGCTTCCTCGAAAGATGTTGAGAAACATGGCTGAATCTCTTTCTCTGTCTATCTAAGTCTTCAGTAAGACAAAAGGCTGGGCATGATGGCTCACACCTGTCATCCCAGCACTTTGAAAGGCCGAGGCAAGAGGATTGCCTGAGCCCAGGAGTTTAAGACCAGCCTGGGCAACTTGGTGAGACCTTGTCTCTACAATAAATCAAAAAATTAGCCATGCATGGTGGCACATACCTGTAACTCCAGCAACTTGGAGGCCTGAGGCAGAAGGATTGCCTGAGCCTAGCACATCGAGGCTGCAGTAGCCATCAGTGTGTCACTGCACTCCAGCCTGGGCAGCAGAGTGAGACTTCAGCTCAAAAAAACAGAACTGCTGCTTCTTGCATGGCCCCTCTCCTTTATTATTTTTTTTTAAAGAAATTCAATAGTACAAATTTATTTGAGAGAAGATAGTTGCTACCACCATTAGAAAGCCATTCCACGTAACTTCTGAAACTTCATTACCAATTTAATTTTCACCTACAACTTATGTATAACTTTAGATATGAACCTCATTGGTTGCAATTTCTTTCAGGGTTAAAATATGAAGTGTCCATATTATAGTCTTAATATTATTTGTATTATATATTATCCATATTACATACAAGTGGGGACCCAAAAAACACCTGAATTTATTTATTAACACTTGTGTATTTGTTCCTACATGTTTCAACTTTAGTCACCTTCAAAGTACTCTCTGTTTGATGCAGTACACCTAACAAGATGCTTTTTCAACACTGCTCAAAACAGTTTTTGAACTTGTCAATTTTGATGCCTTTTAGTGCTTCTGTCATTTTTTTGTGTCACCTCTTCCACACTGGCAAACTATTTCCCCTTGAGGACTTTTCTCATCCAGGGAGACAAAAAAAAAAAAAGTTCCTCGGAATGATATTGGGTGAATAGGGAGGGTGGGATATGGGTGTCATGCTGTTTTTGGTCAAAAACTGCCAAACAGTGCAGCAGAGGCAGATGCATTGTCACAGTAGAAGAACCAGTCTATCTGTTGGCCACAACTTGAGACGTTTCTTCCACTTACCATGATGCACCCTTCTCAGAACTTCCAGATAAAAACTTTCATTGGCTGTTTGAGCCCAAGGAACAAATTCCAAGTGTACTACTAGGGGCCCACCTCCAAAAGATAATTTTGGGGTTTTTTCGGTCCCCCCTCATACATTTCATGTAAAAGGATTCTCTCTCTCTTTTCCTCTTTCCTTCTTTCCCCCTCCCTCTGTCTCCCTCTTTCTCTCTCATCCTCCTTCTTCTAGCCCTGTTTCCAATGCAGTTGGGGGATTCTTAAAATATTCTCTTTGGCTAGCAGTATAAACTTGGTTCCAAGAAAAACATTACTGAGAATGTTTTTATTTCAGGGCTTGTGTGGTATTCTCTGGAAATTTCTTGTAAAGTAGAGTTGTAGCAGTTCTTCAAAATTAGGTAATTGTATGTGGCCCAGCCAATCCTACCAAAAAATTGTGGGGATTTTATAACAAAATTCAGTTTGAATTTTACTAAATTTTTTTTAGAAGTTTGTTGGCAATTTCTACATGTTTACAGCAGTTCACACTTCCAGTGTTAACTCTACTGTTTTCAGGAAAGAGAATAATTTATGTTTTTCCTGCTTCATGACTGAATTGTCTGGCAGATACATAGAAATAGAAAACTGTGTCAGGAGTTGCCGAGTTTCCTACTCATGGGAGACAGGAAGTAACACTACAGAAAAAAAAAAAGAAATTGATTTGGCCGAAGTGTCCCTTTAGACTCAAGTTGTTTTGTTATATGTTGTTCAAGCCCAGTGCTACTTGACTCTTTAAATGCTCTTTATCCCACTGTCACTCAGTTGGTGTTTCTTACATTCTGTCCTGACTTATCTACAGTTCTACTTTGCCTTCGCGTCCTTTGGTGGTTGCTAAAAGACAAGTGAGTGTCCTGTGACCCAATCTCCTCCCTTTTCCAGCTGCCATTTCGTATTGCTCTGTCCCTCTTTCAAATGCATGGCAGAACGTTGAGGAATCAGTCAGCCTACATCCGGGTTAAAAAAAATGTTGATTCTGAACAGCTTATGAATAAGTCTTGATAATAGGGTTTCAAAGCCAAGTCAATTGTAAATGCAAATAAAGGACTCAAAAGCTATATCCGTTTTATAGCCAAATGTTAGGCTGTTAACTGTTAACAAATCGTGTTTCATTAATCAAATAATGATGTCATAATGAGTCAATTGTCTTGAAATATGTGATCCAGTTTGGATTTTCTCACCTGAAATTCAGTAAGCAGTGAATCTGTTAAGATGTATTTTATTGGCAGTGAGCATAGACTCAGTGAAGTGTTAGGATTAGAATAGCATACATAGTTCATATAGACCATGCCTCATTTTACACTGAAGAGCACTGAGTCACTCCTGAAATTGTAACCCAAATCCATGGTAGACCCAGAACTGGAACCTCTGTCCTTCACTTGTGTTAGGACACCACACTGCCTTCCCAAGACTATTCAAAAGGAATCCTCTTCTTTGAAAGCCCTTCTCCTCTTTTACCTTAGGTAGGAGGATTAACTTCTTGACTCATCCCATCTGCAGGCGGATTATGCTTTGTGTGTCCCATCGCCATCTGAGTTGCTGAGGGTTTCCCTCGCTCTGGCAGAAGTTCATTGGCCACAACCACAAGCTAGCATAGGTGGTGCCAAACTGACAAGGCTCTCAGACTCAGGTCTCGGAACCTTCACGGCTTCATCTCAGAGTCTTTGTATCCTGCCACATATTATCCCATGGGAAAGGACTTTATGCTTTACAGAGCGTTTTCACATCCACTGTCTCAGTGGACCCTTTCAGAACATGTCTGCAGCAGAGAAGGACCCTGTGAGATAATAAACAGGAAGTTCAGTGATGGAGACTCAAGGCAGAAATAGCTTGTCTGACTTGAATATGGGTCTTTGAAATAGTCTCAGTCAAGGCATTATCCCAATTGAGTGACTATGAACAATTATTCAAGTACACATGATTTGTAAATCTTCATTGCTAAAATAACGGATTCTGGTTTGGGACAGGCACTTGACCCGTAGAGTTTATCGACTTTGTTCACTCGAGGTAGGTACTGAACAGTACCACAGCTTCTTCTCTGTGGTAGGTCTTGAGGCTCTAGGAGGGTGGCCAGAGGGACCACTGGAAGTGACTGCTTCTTTCCAGGACCTTCACCTTTTTCTGCATCTGTTTGCTCATCCTGGCAAGACCCTGGGCTGTACTTTTCCCAGATTGGAAGTGCTGTGCTATCCCAGGAATATAATCTCATGATTGAGGATGGATAGAAAAAAGCAATTCCTCTGGACAATTGAGGGCTTTGGTGTTGCCCTCCAAAGGACACTTGAAAAGACATACGAGCAGGACTGTGAATGCCATCTAGGAATGATGAGCGGGGGAGTTTGAAGGAGTCAAGATGATTTTTTTGGAGTGAGAAGAAGTCACCCTGGAACACAACATGGCCTTTATTAAGAATTAAGGCTATTGCACACAGTAAATATACATGACCATAAGAATGGGAACAACAGATGCTGAGGACTCCTTAAGAGGGGGAAGGCGGAAGAAGGTAAGGGATGATAAATCACCTATTGGGTGCAGCGTTCACCACCTGGGTGACAGGCTCAGTAGAAAGCCAAACCTCACCATCACGCAATATATCATGTAAAAACCCTGCACATGTACCCCTTGAATCTAAAATAAAATAATTTTTGAAAAGAGAAAGAGGTATGAGGTTCTATCATCATTTCATATCTTTAATAATTTTTTCTAGACAGAATTAGCTTCATATCCCTGGCACATATAAGCAAGTACACACACAGTCTTAAGGCTGCAGCTTTGCAAAGAAGAGAAACACCTGAGGCACTGAGCATGAGTAGGAGGAAAGGCATATAAAGAAGGTTTTCAGGACCCAGCATGACTGTGTGGGTCACAGCCAGGAATCCAGAAGCCACCAGAGTATTTTAACTCCAAAACAGCAGCTTTTGTCTTTCTGACCTCTTTTAGAGAATGGATTGCAGGAAGACAATGGGAACAGGACAGTGATTAGCAGGAGACAGCTAGTACCATGTAGGTGCAAAACGATCATGCTGTGACTAGAGGTATGGGGAGGAAAGAACAGGCAGACCTGCTTCTGAGGAAGACCTCGTGGAATGTGGTAGCATGAGGCAAAGTCAACATAACTCCCACCTAAATTTTTTAATGGAGCAACTGAGGGTAGACAGTACCATTTACTGAGTTAGAGGATTACTGGGGAGAAGAATTTATGCAGGACTTGGGTACAATTTAAAAAATCCTGATTTAGGCATAGTGAGTCTGAGATTCCTGTTAGACATTCAAGTAGCTATATCATCACATTATATCTGTGTGTGTGTATCTGTGTTCAGAGGAAAGGTCAGGGCTGTCAATATTTAATACAGCCATGGTCTTTAGGGAGTGAATGTAGAATAAAGAGAAGTCAGTTTAGACCTAAATCTGTGCCTACAAGTGTACGTCAGGGAGAAGGAAAAGGAAGAACAGGATCCAGACAGGATCAGTTAGCAGCATGGGGGAACGACCAGGAGAACGTGGTGTCAGTCAGAAAAGGAACTGTTTGAAGCAGGGATGCTTAACTCTGCATCCCTAGAAAGTGAATGGGAGAGAATCCACTGTGAGATGTGACCGCCTGGGTGTTGTCAGAGACTGTTTAAAAGAGCCAGTTTAATAGACAGACCAAGAGGGTAGAAGAGTCAGCAGTACGTAAAGCCATGGAAACAGCAAGTATAGGGCTATTTCTCGATGCATCACTGTGACTGGATTAGAGGTATCAGTCGGCAGCTGATGGGTGGGCACCATTTAGTATGATTTGAGCTTTCTAATACAGCCAGCTGTAACATAAATAATATTCCTGGTGCTTGGCAATTGGGTTGTGTGTTGATGAATTGGGAGTGGTCCTAGAAAGCACCTGAATCTGATGCCTAGTTAGGAGGGGAAAAAATTAGATTGTTACTCACATGAAAACAAAAATTGCTAATTTGGGAAATAGTTTAAATGAGTAAGGCTAGATATATTTCAGCAGATTGAGAGGGTACTTGCTGGGGCCCATTGTTTTCAAAATCGTGGCCTCCGGGGTCCCCTTGTTTGCCGTATGACTGGGAGTTTTGGGACCTCAACATAGTCCATGCTGAACTGCAGCCCAAATTCAAAGTTTTGGCTGTACCAAAGGTGCACCTTTAACCTTTGCAACTTTCTGTCAGGCCTCTGACTTTTCCCTTCTGTTTCTCATATCTCAGTCAAGTAGTTCTAGCTTTAAATAGTAGCACAGAATATCTTAACTTTAGGTTCTCATCAGAAAATTCAGCCACGGTTTGATTTATCTGTAACTTTTTAGAAATTGTGTTTAGATCTCCACCATTTAAATAGCTCTCAATGACTTTGGGGATATCGCTAACTATCTGTTCTTTTAGGATTTGTAAACTCTGTCCATGAGCTAAAGTAGATTGCCAAAGAATCACACTTGAACTCTGTTAGTTTTTGTATAAGTACTCTCTGGAAATTAGGCTTTAGTGACAGTGTTAACTTTTAAAGAGAGCTGATATAAGAAATACTAGATTTTAGAAAACTGTTGCACTTTTAAAAAAAACTTTAATTGCAGTGTTGTACATTTTTCTTTTTCTTTTTCTTTTTTTGAGTTGGAGTCTCACTCTGTCGCCCAGGCTGGAGGGCAGTGGCATGCTCACAGCCACTGCAACCTCAACCTGCTGGTCTCAGGCGATCCTTCCACTTCAGCCTTCCAAGTAGCTGGAACTACAAGCGCACGCCACCGTGCCTGGCTAATTTTTTTTTTTATTTATTGTAGAGATGAGGTCTCACCAAGTTGCCCAGGCTGGTCTCGAACCCCTCGGTTCAAGCAATCCTCTCGCCTCGGCCTCCCAGAGTACTGGGATTATAGGCTTGAACCACTGCACCCGGCCTGTACATTTTTCTGTATGAATATTTTTATATATGATCCACACATTTTTCCTAAAATTCATTTCACAGAAAATGAATTTTACAAAAATTTTTTTCATTTTTTTCTTTATCAGAGAATGAAAAATATATAACTCAAAGTAATTTTGTCAACTGAAATAACAGCTTGTAGCTTCACAAAAGTTCTGTTTCTTAGTTACTTTTAATTGGTTTTTTTTTCTTTGAAAGAAAATTTATCTGCCTGAATACTGAAACTTTGCATAACCCAATAGTTTATTGAACATTGATGGTTCTCAGGTAGTATACTACACTGACCTGTGCATGTTATCCTTCACATGTAAATGCTATTGTATGATCACTGGCTACAACAAAACAAGAAAGAATAGTACACAAACACTTACTGTTACATGATTTTTAAACATGCTTTTCTAATATTCTGGTTACAGTTCATTGTACAACATTTATTTCACTTGTTAAATTGTACGATATTTTTGATAGCATAACTCAGAGACAGCCACATTCTCCTTGGCACAAGGGAGAATGTTTCAAAGACAACGCAGAACCTCTTTAGTAGACACAAGCTATTTAGCTGTCACCAGCCCTTTGAGGACAGCAATTGTGCCTTTCTTTGCTTATGTGGCCCTAGGAGCCAAAATCAACATGTAACGCAGTACTTATTTGCTAAATGAGTAAATGAGTAGAGGGAAGGCTCATTATTTCTTTTAAAGATCTCGGAATGTATTCTTGCCCCAACAAATTAAAAGTCATATAAAAACATTATGCATTGCAAATTATCCATGTAGTTAAATGTATTTCTTGTCAAAATTCATTAATATAAGAAGAACTGAGGATCATTTAAGGGGGAAAAAAATCTTTGTAATTCAAAGTCACAGAAAAAAGAACAAAAAAACAGTGATTACCCTTAGTAGCCATAAAATTTGGTTTGTTTTCTGTGTTGGTAATAATAATTTCAGCTTTGTTTTCATACAATGAAGTGATGTTTCTTCTATTTATTTTAGTTACATTGGAATTTGTTATATTTATTTCTTTGTTTTCATTTTGATAAGAGAAGTACGCGCTTGTGTTATTTATAAAGATGTTTGGACTTCACATGTAAGTAAGTGGTGACATGCTGGGTCACCCTGGTCACTGCCTAGCAATATTTATAAAGTGGCTATTACTGAGAAGTTAAGTCTTAACATCTGAGAATAAATCATTTTTGGAAACTGGAAAAGATTAGGTAAAATACAATCAGAATAAATATGATTTAGATACCTGTATCTAACCAAGCTTTTTTGTAAGAATATTCTAGCATATACAGACTTCGGAACTCAAACACTTAAGGCCCTCAGTACAACTGGTCTCAAACCACAAATCCAGATATCAAGACATTGATGGAAAGAGTAAGCAGAAACGAAGACAAGATGAAAGAATGAAAGAGTTGATAACTGAAATGTCAGCAATAAAGAATACAGTAAACAAAATAGAGAACAAACTGTCAAGCAAGGAAAGCAGAATTAACCAAGCAGAAGAAAGACTCTCAGAGCTTGAAGACCAAAATATGGAGCTAACCCAAACTGTTAAAAACAAGAAGCATAAAAATATGGAACACAGGTTCCAAGAGATGTACGGTTATATGAGGAGGCTGAACTTATGCCTAATTGGCATTCCTGAGGCAGAAAGGGATACAGAGACCACCTTGGAACAAACATTCCATTAAGTTATCCATCTAAATTCCCTTCATCTCATCAGAGATGCTACCCATCCAAACACAAGAGATTCAGAGAACCCCTGCAGAGCATCAAATGAGGAGACTACCTCCTAGACAAATAGCAATTTATTTACACAATGTAGGCATAAAAGAAAAAAATCTTAAAGAGAGGAAGGTCAGACTACCTAATAGGAAAGACCAATTATAATAGCAGCAGATTTACCTATAAAAACACTACAAGCTAGAAGAGATTAGAGTCCAATCTTCAAAGTTCTCAAGGATAAGCAATTCCAGCCAAGAATTTCCTACCCAGCTAAACTAAGCTTCATCAGTGATGGAGAATTAAAATCCTTCCCAGACGTTCAATCCCTAAGAGTTTATGCTGCCTCCATACCAGCTCTGCAAAAAATTGCATAAGAAGGTATGAAACAAAGAAGAAAGAAAAAAAAAGTACGACCACGTTCCTCTCAAGAATACAGGAAAACAGAATCCACACAGCATGCATCATACTGCAAAATTGAAAACACATACGTATATTAATCCAAAAATCAAAAGAAAACCAACAAACAAATAAACAGCAAACAACAACAACAAAGAACTTTATAAGAGCCCCATGACAGAGATAAACTCTTACATCTCAATAATCAGCCTGAACGTGAATGGAGTAAATGCACCACAGAAAAGACATAGAATGAAAAACTGGATTTAAAAAAACCAAAACACAACCCCACAATTTTCTGCCTCCAGGAAATATATATCAATGCAAAGGACTCTCACAGACTCAAAGTTACAGGATGGAAAACAATTTTCATGTGTACAGAACACAAAAGAAGGCAAGAGTCATGACTTAATATTGGATAAAACAACCTTTAAACTACAAAAATTTTAAAAGATACAGAAGGACACTACGTAATGATAAAAGGCTCAATTCATCAAGAAATATCCACCCTAAACATATATGCACCCCACACAGGAGCACCAGCTTTTATAAAACAGCTACTAAGTAAACTAAAAAAGATATTGACTCTAACACTATCATATCTGGGGACTTAAATACCCCACTAACAACCCTAGATAGATCATTAAGGCAAAAACTCAACAAGGAGATCTGGAACCTCAACTTGACACTTGACCAAATGGACTTAATAGATACCTACAGAACAGTCCCTCCAACAACCATGGAATATACATTCTACTCATCACCCCATGGAAGATACTTCAAGACTGACCACATCCTCGGCCATAAATCAAGCATAAACAAATTTCATAAGATCAAAATACTGCCATGCACCTTCTCAGACCACAGTAGAATAAAAGTAAATATCAACACCAACAACATTTCCCCAAAACCCACAAAAACATGAACATTAAACAGCATGATCTTGAACAACTCCTGAGTCACCACAGAAATCAAAACAGAAATGAAAAGATTTTTAGAAACAAAGTGAAAATGAAACATCTTACCAAAACCTCTGGGAGGTCATGAAAGCAGTTATAAGAGAGGAATTCATATCTCTATCAACACACATCAAAAAAACGGAAAGATCACAGGTTAACAGCCTAACAGATCACCTAAGGGAGCTGTAAAAACAAGACTGCCAAAACTCTAACTTTAGCAGAAGAATCCAGATTACCAGAGTAAAAGCTGAAATACAGGACACAGAAGACAAAAACATCATAGAAAAAAATCAGTGAAAAAAATCTAGTTCTTGGAAAGGATTAACAAGATTGACGGACCCCTAACCAGATTGATCAAGAAAAAGAGAGAAATCACCCAAATATTATCAGAAATGCAAAAGATCAGCCAAGTGCAGTGGCTCAAGCCTATTATCCCAATACTTTGGGAGGCTGAGGTGAGATTGCCTAAGCCCATGGGTTCAAGAACAGCCTGAGCAACTTGGCAAGACCTCTACATTAAATCAAAAAATTAGTCGGGTGTGGTAGAGCATGCCTGTAGTTCCAGTTACTTGGAAGGCTGAGGCTGAAGGATTGCCTGAGCCCAGCAGATCAACGCTGGGGTGTTTGTGAATGTGCCACTGCATTCCAGCCTGGTTGACAGGGTGGGACTCCAACTCAAAAAAAAAAAGAAAGAAAGAAATGCAAAAGATCAATTCACAACCAACCCCAAAGAAATACAAAAGATTATCAGAAATTACTATGTACACTTGTATGGAAACACACTCAGAAACCAGTGGAGGACT
>CAUYQG010236513.1:0-19361 GCA_963574415.1 Tarsius wallacei | reverse complement strand
CATTCTGTGGGCTGTCTCCCCACTCCCTTGATGGTTTCTTCTGCTTTGCAGAAGCTTGTCAGTTTGATGAGGTCCCACTTATCCATCTTATTTCTTATGGTATGGGCATTTAGGGTTTTGATCAGGAATTGGTTGCCAGTTTCAATTTCCATAAGGGTGTTTCCTGCATTTTCTAAGATTCTTATAGTTTAAGGTTTTACGTTTAGGACTTTGATCCATTTAGAGTTGATTTTTGTGTATGGTGATAGGTACGTGTCTTGTTTTAATCTTCTGCATGTGATCAGCCAGTTTTCCAGAACCATTTACTGAATAGGTTCTCCTCTCCCCAGTGGTAGGTGGTGGAGGCTTTGTCGAAGATGAGTTGGTTGAGAAATTCAGGTTTTGCTTCTGGAGTCTCTATTCTGTTTCACTGGTCTATATGCCTGTTCTTGTACCAGTACCAGGCTGTTTTGATTATTGTAACTTTACAATAAATCTTAAAGTCTGGGAACATGATGCCTCCCGCTTTGTTTTGTTTGTTTGTTTTGTTTTGTTTTTGCTGAAGATTGTTTTGGCTATTTGTGGTCGTTTATGTTTCCATATGAAGTCCTGTATTGTCGTTTCCAGGTCTGAGAAGAATGCTGCTGGTAATTTAATAGGTATTGCATTAAATCTGTAGCTTGCCTTGGGTAGGATGGACATCTTAACAATGCTCCTTCTTCCAGTCCATGAGCATGGAATATTTCCCCATTTGTTTTTGTCATCTTTGATTTCTTTGAGCTGTGTTTTGTAGTTTTCGTTGTAAAGGTCTTTGACTTCTCTGGTTAGGAAGATGCCAAGGCATTTCAATTTTTTTGTGGCTGTTGTGAATGGGATTGCACTTTTTATTTGGGTTTCAGTTTGTTTATTGTTGGTGTATAGGAATGGAACTTTTATTTTATACCCTGAAACTTTGCCAAAGTCCTTTATCAGCGTAAGAAGGTTTTTGACAGATTCTCTTGGGTTTTCGAGGTAGAGAATCATGTCATCTGAAAAGGGGAATAACTTAACTTCTTCTTTTCCTATTTTGATACCCCTGATTTCCTTCTCTTGTCTGATAACTCTAGCTAGGACTTCCAATACTATTTTGAACAGGAGGGGTGAGGGTGGGCATTCTTGTCTTGTTCTGGTTTTCAAGGGAAATGGTTCTAATTTCTGTCTGTGTAGCAGTATGTTGGCTGTGGGTTTGTTGTAAATGACTCTTATGATTTTGAGGTATGTTTCCTCTATGCCAAGATATTCGAGGGTTTTTATCAGATATTTTAAAATTAGAAATATGCTTGCAATTTGGTCAAATTTTCTAGAATTGATTTTTTTTCTTTCTGGCCTATGGTAATTAGCAAACTTTTGAGACCTTTGAATTATTTTAAGAAAAAATAAAATTCAAATTCTTAATAGTTACAGTGAAAAAACTGTGTCTTCTAGAGGTAAGGTCTCTCTACAAAGGCTTGCCAAAGTTTTAATATATAAAATCTTTTCTTATTAAAAAAAAAAGATTGCTATTTTTAGCCAAAACAACCAGAAAGCATTTAGCCGGTGGCAAAATATTTTATTTTCTCCTTTTGATAGAAATTACAGCAACAAAAATGATCTTAGCATACTTGCCTTCTCTTTGTCTTATAGTAGACAGTACATCTCTTTCCCATTCACAATAAAACAATTACTGATGGTAGTCATTCTTTTCCCCTTGACTTTAAAATAAAACAAATGCTTTGAAAGACTTTTTAAATTTTTTTGTAATAAAAATTCATATTATTTTTGCATAGTTGGATTCATTGTGTACGCTTTTATCCTTTAGTATTATTTGATTAGTTCCATCTAATTGTGAATACTTGGGTTTTCAAAATGGAAATTGCCCCTAATTTTTTTTTTTTTTTTGACTTGGAATGTCACTCTGTCCCCCAGGCTAGAGTGCAGTGGCACGCTCATGGCCACCACAGCCTCCACCTGCTGGACTCAGGCGATTCTTTCACCTCAGCCTTCCAAGTAGCTGGAACTACAGGCACACTACTACCACACCTGGCTAATTTTTTTTTTTTTTAATTGTAAAGACGAGATCTCACCAAGTTGTCCAGGCTGGTCTAGAACTCCTGGGCTCAGGCAATCCTCTCACCTTGGCCTCCCAAAATGTTGGGATTACAGGCTTGAGCCACCGTGACTGACAATTTTTAAAAGATGAATAAGATAATTTAGTTAACCTCTCTTTTGGTTTTCTTTTTTCCAAAATGGCTTTGAGAAACACATAAGTAGGGGAGTTCACTTAGTCCTTTGTGATATTAGGCTGTTGATGGCAAATGTAAAGTGTGCTTCTCTAAATTTAATCTCTATATTTGTGAACTATTAGCATAGCTGTAGTATCAATGTGAATAAATAATTTTTCTCCAGTTGTATAGAAAATGATACTAGCACTAATCTAGCTACAGGAGTCTCAAGGCCAAGTTTCTGATAATACCTTTATTGTACTAACTATACATTGTCGACAGACATGCTTGCAGGAAATAAGACTTTTTTTCTTCAGCTTCCAGAAAGTACATTTTTAAATTCTGTAAGTGTATCTGCCAACATTCAATTGGCCAATAAAAGATGTTGCCTTCAATATGGCATAGCTTTTTAAAGTAATCTTAGGGACTCCAAGAAAGTGTTATATACATAAATGTCTCTCAATAGGTGGTAATATTTTCTATGAAATTTATTACTGTAGTCATAGCATATCCACATAACTGAAATATTTTTAAAATCTGAGGGTAAATGAAACGTGTGCTATTTATAAGTTAGATGTTTTAAATTCTCTTGAATTCTTCTCTTTTTCCCAATCCAGTTTACTTTATACATTCCACAGAATAGAACCTAATGCTGCCCAACAGTTGTTTTGTTTATTCTGACAGTCCTAACCATTGATATCAGTCTCTACTTAATCAGTACAGAATGAGACTAAGTGTTGATTATAACAATGGCAAAACTAAACAATGATACATGTGGCAGATAGGTTCATAAATTCCTAATATTAATATTCTAGGCTAAAAATGTAACATCAGTTTTAAGTACAGAGTAGATAAGATCAAGTTATAAATGTATAATAATTTATGAGTATGATTATGAAGGTTGGTCTTGAATAACTTGACTACTTTGCCTATTCCAAGATTAACTTAAAAACTACACTGACAAAGGAGATAGATTTTAAACTTTTATTTGCATGACATTTAACTCCTAAGAGACATACTATATTTTTATATGGCAAATACTCATTATTTGGACTAAACTTTTTAATCTCAACTTTGCTCTGAAACATTTTCTAAAAATTATCTTTATCAAATTCCTGATATTTTTGCATTTGGGTCTTTCTGTGCAGCCAAAGACATCAAGCTGCCCTAATCATACTCAAAAAGACTTTTGAAAAGCTTGAACTTCTCTAATAATACAGATCTCTGAGTCAAAAGCCTCAAAGAGACATTGAGATTCAGAAGAGACTCAGAATTTTGATAAGCTCTTCCACTTTTACCACAAAATTGGCCTACAGAATTTCAAATCCACTTTTTACATTGATCAAAACCGCTAATCAACTAGTCATTTCCAGTGAGAGAGAAAAGAAACAATACAGGAAAAAATGTTAACCAGTTGCTTATCTGTTTGTGGCTATCTGTAAACCAAAATGGCTGGTCTAATGATCTCAGAAAGACATGGTCAGAAAGTAGAAAGGACTGATTTGAAAATTATTTCAAACTGATATTGTCTTCCAGCCAATGCTGTAGGGTCCAGATATTTCTAGTCTACAATGTGGAAGTCTGAGTCATCTGCTCAGATTGACAGTGGACTGTAGATTTCACACTGGGACCAGGTTCGTTTTGATCCCTCCCACCTCTGCTATTCTAAATAATTTGACTAGAGTATTCCAAAAACTTTAGCTTGGAAACAGTAAGCATCTCTCTGCAGTTCTTAGGGACTAAGAACTAAGAACCTGGTGACTAATCTAGACCTACTATTTTCTATGAGGGTGTTGGTAACAAGCCCATCTCCAAATGAATGTAGATTATTATTTTAAATAAAAGGATAAAAATGACAATAATTTTTAGTTGAGATTTTTTTCATGCCCTGCCTCTTTCCAAGAGAACTTTGAAAGTTTGTTTTCTTTTTTCACTTACAAAAAGATGAATGCAAATGTAATTGAAAGGAAGAAAGAAATCAAGGAACAGGGAAGAAACAAATGTACTTACTGTAAGAGATAAGGTGATTGCTTTAGTTAGGCATCAGTTTGGTTCTGAGCTTCCTGGCAGCCTAGTGGAAAGTGGAGACGTTATTAATAACATAGTTTTTATAATCAGGAAAGATCATTTACACCATTTCTTGAAAGAGATGGAGTTAATGCTAAGTGTTGGTACTAGCAGTGTCTTTCTTAACTATTTTTTGGCAAAGACTGAAGCAGAAATTACATAGTTGTTTTGTGATTATCATCAAAATAAAAATATAATGTTTTAACATTGAAACACATGCTAATCAAGCGGATCCTCCAAATGTGAAGTTGTAGTGAATGTCTACACAGGTTAAATGCTACACAAAGACAGAAGAACCTCAAGTGCCCCCAAGGGATCGATCACTGGATTCTGAATCACTTAGACTGTTGGTTTTTAATTTGAGTACTCTTAAGACTCATAAAGTTCTGTTTAAAATACAGATTGTTGAGTTCTATTCCTGGAATTTCTGATTTAGTCAGTTTGAGTTGAGATCCAGGAATTTATAATTTTAACAGGTACCTAATATGATTCTAATGCAGCTAGTCAGAGTAGCATTTGAAAATCACTGTGCTGGGCTCTCTTATTCAAGTTTCTTTTATGTTAGTCAATTTTTCACAGGAATTAGAGTAGTTTAATGTTATGCCATCTGATGACAGCCTAGAGGACAGGTATTCTATAATGCTGTTAGGAGCAGGTCTATGAGAGATCATAGAAACCGTTAGGACTTTTATTCTATTAAAAACTATAGAGCCAAACCAGTGCCCTAGGCTAAACAAGAGGCCAGCAACCATAGATTTCCTCTGCTCAAGGCCAGATATTCCTTAAGAGTTTTGAGTTTGCTCCCGTACTTGGATCACTGATGAATTCAAACATCAAATTAGAACAAGTCAGAGATAGTTTTGTGTTCAAAAATCTTTGAAGAAAGTGTTACCTATGGCACACGATAGCTATCCACAAAACTTTAATGGTGACCCTGTGCAGATCTCCAGATATGTCTGCCAGAATAAGTGAGCTGCTGGATGTTCCCCAGACAATTGAACACCTTGACCTGTTATATGGTGCTATTTAATATCGATCAGACAAATGTCAGAAAATGTCTCACAGAGGCAGTGGTTTTTGTTTCATCAAGGTTAATGATGAGTCATTCTTCCAAACAGCTGGCAGATACTAGACTCTTTGTCTCTTAAGACCACTCCTGTTTAATGAACATCAAGCCATCCCATCAGCATTTAGGAGGCCTAAACTACTGAGTTTTTATTTCTTATTAATTAAAGACCATTGATTTCAGCCTGTGTTGGTTAATTGGTAACATTTCAAAGCATATTTTGATTTAAATATAGCTATTGGTTTTGTAACAGAAAGAAAGCTAAATTGGATGTTCCTCCTGTTACAAATCAATTTCTCTTATGGGGCAGATTAATTTGACATGTCAGGTCTTGCATGCTGCTGAAGATACTTATATAATTTTTGATTTTTTATCAGAAAATAGCCTGATTTTTCTCTTTTCGTGAATTTGTATCAGATAAAATAATGTCACTTTCATTACACATCACCAGGCTATGGAAGGCTGCTTTTGTCTTGCTTTGATTTCTATTACAGGTGGTATATTCTAGGTAATTAGTTTACTTTTTAGATATTAACATTGTTTTCCTGCTTATCTTGGCAGTGGCATTATTCTGCCCTTAACTAAGGGTAATTACAGTCTGTGAAAATTTGTACATGCCTTTAGCTGAGGACATAATTTTTTAAGTTTGACTCAAAATGGACCTTTTGCCTTTAAAAAGAGTAGATTACATTTTTTAAACTGCCTTTTTCTTTCAGTCTCCTTTGAACAGACTTGATGAGTATATTTAAGTAATAGTTTGAAACAATTATATTTTTTACTGAAATCCTATAAATTTTGTAGTTTTAGAATAAAACACATTCAGTCAGAAGAATGGATATAGTAGATGAACAGTTCAAATGTGGAAAAGGCAAATCGAGGCTTCTCATATTTTTGAAGTTTTTAAATTCAATTTGTTTTAGTATAATTATACTAAATTATACAGTTTTCCATTATTGGGTCTCTCACATTATTTTTTTAGCATTGAGTGGATTGATTAGTGTTCCTATATTAAATATTGTTTATAAGGAGATTTCCCATTTATAATAGGTGCCCATATATAAATTAAGATATAGATTGACAAGTACATGTCTAATTTTAAGTTTAATGAGTGGCATATCTAATTGAAGTATTGTGAGACTGATTATAGTGATCAAATAAAGGTGAGATATATTTGGCAAGGAATCACAGATAAGATGAATTTGGTAGAGTTTTAAAAGAAAGAGGAGGACAAATTTGGATTGGAAAAATAGAAATGTCATCAACATTTAATAAATTGGCAGATGGCTAAGGGCATAAAGTATACTAAATATTCTCTGTAAAATGGTGAAGAATTAGTTTCCTTCCTTGGGTCTGCTTCTGCCCACAACAGTTTCTAGCGTTGAATCAGAGATATTTGGAGGATTATCAAATTCATCCTGCACATCAACCTTATGATATGAAGTCCAGAGAAGTGAGCTGACTTCTCCAGGGCCAAACAATTGGCCAAATTTCTTATACAAAGTTTATTTACACTACATTGCTTTGCTCTCCTTTTTTCTTTCTTTCCTTCCTTTTTTTTTTTTTTTTTTAATTCAGGGTTTTATTCTGTAATGGTCTATTGTGCAGTGAGACAATAATAGCTCACCACAGCCTCAACCTCTAGGGCTCAGGCAATTCTTCTGCCTTAGCCTCACAAGTAGCTGGGACTACAAGTTTGTGCCACCACACACTGCTAATTTTTTTATTATTTGTAGAGACAGAGTCTCACTATGTTTCCTAGGCTGGTCTCAAACACCATACTCAAGCAAACCTCCTGTCTCAACCTCCCAATGTTATGGGAACAGACGTGAACCACCATGCTGGCCCATTGCACTCTTATGTCACACCAGAGACATTTGATCTTTATTTTTCTAAATGTTTTAGTTGTATCAAGAAACAAAAGTATCCAACATGTAGAACTTTAGGTTCTATAACTTTGATTACTGTGAATTTTTTTTTTTTTTCTGTTAGGAACTATTTCTTCTTGGGCAGAAATCTTAGTAATCATTTAAGATAAAAAAATTTTAAAATTTTGTTTACACTTCACAGCACTGGGTCTGTTATCTTAGTGCATATTCTTAAATTGACTGAATATTATTGGACTGTTCTCTTTTTGGTGTGTTTCCTTAAATTGTGATGGAACTGACCTTTAAAATGTGTATTATAACTGTCCCTTAATGGGTTTTATTGTTAACATGGGTTTGAGAATTTGACACATCTATTCATTAGAATAAAATTACCCACACAACTGTAAGAACCTATTTCCTTTTATCTTTATTAAACAGCCATTTTTGTTCACTTGCTATATAAGTATATTAGGCATAGTCTAGGTACTATGACTACAAAGCTGCATGTAGACAGTCGCTAGCTTCCAGAATATTATAGTCTAATAGGAGACAGAGATGAGTAAGCAGGCAGTTATTAGAGACTCAGGTGCACTGTTTTATTCAAGGTAGTGATGTGCGATTTGATCATTTGATGAAAACCTTTTAGCTGATTTTTATGTATTTATTTTCAGAGTCTGTAAGTTAGATATAGTCTTAAAAATGTTATTAATCTTGGAATATCAGTATGCTAGCATATCAATTATCTGTTAATGTTATTTCATTTTGCTAGATTATTTTTATGGGATTGGGAATCCAGTAATATGGAGTTATTCAGTAATGTTTTAAGTGTATGTTTCCAGCTGGAACGTTATTAAAATGGAGAAGCAAAAAGCAGTTTTATTATTTTGACAGAGTGAAATTTGCTTATGTAGAACACTTTAAAAGACCAGTAGTATTTTATATTAACATAAAAAGAATACATAGTTTTCTCCTGTGAATTTTCCAAGATTATTCAAAGTATAAGTTCACTGTTACTGTTCCACAAGGTGTGTTCCAGAGGGATTTAGTAAAGCATAATGGATGCAATATTCAAGTATATACCTTATGTTAGTTTTCCATTGATATATAATAATAGTCAGAAAAAAAGGAAAATACAAGCATGTTAAGTGAAAAAGTAGTTATTTATCTCTAAAATTTATGGTAGCATTATGTGCTTATAGAATATTAGAATGCCTATTTTTATTTATTTATTTATTTTTATTTATTTATTTATTTTTTGAGTTGGAGTCTCACTCCGTCGCCCAGACTGGAGTGCAGTGGCCGCTCCCGGCCACCGCAGTCTCGACCTGCTGGGCTCCGGCGATCCTTCCGCCTAAGCCTTCCAAGTAGCCGGAACTATAGGCGCGCGCTACCACGCCCGGCTGATTTTTTTGATTTATTGTAGAGATGAGGTTTCGCCTGCCCAGGCGGGTCTCGAACCCGCGGGCTCAGGCAATCCACTCTCCTCAGCCTCCCAAGGCGCGGTATTACAGGCTGAGCCACCGAGCCCGGCTAGAATGCCTATTTTTAAAATACATATGTACCTACCTGATTAACACAAATTCGTTTTAAGAATTTGAGATTGTTTTTGAATGATTATAAGAAATCTGCTCTTTTACTTTCATTTTCTTTTAATAATATTCTTAGTCCATCTTTTAAAAAGAACTCTTCTTCCTAATGTCAGCACAACTTTTATAATATGTTACGTTTTATAGATTTTGTGGTTATCATTTACTATAGAAGCTGTAGTTTCTTTGGCTATTGCATATTAAAGTATATAGTTCAATGAACTACAAGTTTGCCAGGTAACCTATATAATTGGTCGCTATTGACTATTTTTGCCTTAAAACCCTCTGAAGCATTTGCTTTTATGAAGAAAGTTAGATAAAATTAGTATGGCCACCATTGTAAGTAAAAAAGTATGTGTTTTTAGAGTTTTCTTAAATCCATTTTCACCAGGAATTTTTTAGAGAGAAAAATTGGAAAATGATAGTCAATGTCAAGTTTCAAAATAATAATAGAACTGGCACTACCTATCTTAATATAAATGAGAGTACTTTCTTTTTAAAAATACCTCTAAAGCTCCCATCATCTCACGTGATAACTAAGACTATAGACTTATGGCTTCATATTCCTACCTTAAAGGAAACCAGCTTCTACTGTGAAACCATTCCCATTGTTAGCCTAATTACCTCACATCATATGCACTCAATGCCTACTCTTTATAGACACTTGGTGAAAGAATAAAAGTTCATGAACATATAACCCAGAGATTAAGGTGTATACGCATTATTTTACAAAGGCAAAGATTATTTTTTCCACTAAAATTAATACATGTCTTTTTTAAAGAAAAATATCAATACATACACACACACACACACACACACACACACACACACGTATTTATGACAAATTTCAAGTCCCATCATTTTGGTATAGCATTATCACTTTTGTGTGTGTTTGTGTCTGTCTTCTTTTTATGTATGTATTAATGTGGGCGGAGTGTGTTTGTTTGCTCAGATACATATCTGCAGATGGAATCAAGTTATAAATTTTGTTCTGGAACTGCTTATATAATTTATCATGGACAGTTTCCTGTGTTGTTCTAGTAATCTATCGCTGCATAGCAAACGAACTCAAAATGTACTTGTTTAAAACATCAACATCTTCAGTCTTGGGCAGGGCTCGCCAGAGTCAGACCATTTCTGCTCCACTTTGGCATCAGCTAGAATGACTCTAAGTCTGGGGGCTGGAATCATGAAAAGACTTGTTTACTCATGTATCTGACGATTGATGCTGGCTGTTGGCTTAGACCTTATGTTGGCCTGTCAATTGGAATGCCTCCACTTGAGCTTTCTATGTGACCGGGTTTCTGTTGGGAAACAATTCTCCATGAATATTTCATATTTCTGCATGATCCAGGTCCTCTGAACAAAGGCATTACAGCCAATTTAAGAATGTTTTTTAGCCGGGCTCTGTGGCTCAGCCTGTAATCCCGCGCCTTTGGGAGGCCGAGGTGAGTGGATTGCCTGAGCCCGCGGGTTCAAGACCCGCCTGGGCAACTTGGTGAGACCTCATCTCTACAATAAATAAAAAAATCAGCCGGCATGGTAGCACATGCCTGTAATTCCGACTACTCGGAAGGCTGAGGCAGAAGGATCACCGGAGCCCAGCAGGTCGAGGCTGCAGTGGCCAGGCGCGGCCACTGCACTCCAGTCTGGGTGACAGAGTGAGACTCCAACTCAAAAAAAAAATGTTTTTTATTAAAAGACATTCCAGGATAGGAAGATTTAGAGATATCTTCCTTCCTGGAGACATTCCAGGGTAGTAATGATAAAAATATGTCCTTCCCCTCCACAGATTTGCTTACATTACAGAATAAAAAGAATGTTTCTCTTTCTCTTGAGGTAAGGATTGGCACACTGCCAACAACAGCTCTATATAAGATCAAAAGTTTCCTAACTTTGGGGTTTATCTTTTATCATGCACCTCACTGCATGCACAGGTATCGTTTGGCTATGAAGACCTTCACGTTGTCCTGCAGAGACTGGGGCTTGAAAAGCTCATGCAAGATGATACTCTGGTTGTTGCTCTTGGTATGAGTAATAGACTCTCTTTGTCTTTGACCAGAGATCTAAGCTGATGTTCTCATTCACTCTCTCTCTCTCTTTCTCCCCCCCACCCTTCTCCCTCTCTCCCTCTCTCTCTCCCCCTTCTCCTCTGTCTCTCTGTGTGTGCATTTGTGTGTGTATGTGTGTATCAGGTGGTAATCATAATATTAATATTATATAGATGTGTATGTGTATGTATGTGTCCAGATATCCATTTATCCACCCATACTGTGGCAGCCTAAACTGTTCATTGCAGGTAAGATAAAATATCAGACCCTTCACAGTTTCTGATACAATAATTTTCTTCAAAATCTTGGCTGTGTTTAAAAGGCAAGTGTCTTGAGAGAGTTGGAACAGGTGGAAGCTATATCATCTTTTATATTATAGCCTCAAAAGTCATGCTGTGTCAGCTTTGCTGGATTTCACTGGTTGATCACCCACAAAGGCCTGCTCAGGTTCAAGGATAGGAAAGTAGACTCCAACTCTTAACACAGAAATAGAAAGATTCTGGAAGAAAATCTGAGGCCAGAATATTGCTAGACCATTACCAGAAAGTCCAGTTTGCACATATATCAATACAAATGCATCTGTCTTATCCTTTGATGGATATTTAGAAATTTCACTTTTCTTTTAACCTGAAATTTCTCAGATATATGTATCTGAGAAATGTATCTATGTATAAGGCAAAGACTTCTGTGTCATAACTTTATGGGTTAGTCTAATCCTAAAGGGTAAATGACCAGGAAAGGGAAATGAGGCAAAGATGGCAGGAACGCCAAAATGAGGGTGATATACTGAGTTGACCACCACTCAGGGTCAAGAATGATTGATTGCTCAGTCTTGCAGAATCATATTCTAAAGGCAGCATAAACAATGCCTCAGGACAAGGAAAGAAGGGAAAGTAATTTACCTGCTGATTCCTGCCTCCCATTGGTCAAGGTTTGCTTATGGGGCATTAATTCCTCTGTGCATCCTGCAATACTTGGCTAGTGCCACTTCTATGTTAAACTTAGTGAATATGAAGTGACTTACAAGAGTTGTCTATCTTTTTAATGTTATGAATTTCCTGTAAAGATTATCTATCTACATAAATCTTTGTGCATCTCCCCAGTTATATCCTTAAAATATTATATAATCAAAATCTCGTTATCTTTGAATATACACATTTAAAATTTTGTCTGTTGACAAATATTACTAATTTTCCTCCATAAAATTGATATACATTTATACTATACCAAGTGATCAGAAGGTCAATATAACCTCATGCTCAAGACTTCATCAATTGTCTGAATTATTGCCAATCTAAAAGACTAAAAAAAAAATTCTAGTTTCTTTTTTACTTTTTTGTGATGCTGAACAAATGTTCACATCATCTTCTTTTTACCTTTAGCAAATTGGTTTTTCAATTTTACACTTTTTAAAATTGAGGCATGTTTCCTTTTTCATATTGATGTTTCAACTTGCTATATATACTATGAATAGTAAGCCTTTATCTAATTTTGTAAATATATTTTCAAAATATATTTTTATCTCTTTAATTTTTAAAAAATCTCAGTTTTATCTCTTTAATTTTTTTTGAGTTGGAGACTCACTGACTCCCAAGCTGGAGTACAGTGACACAAACATGGCTAACTGTAGCTTTAATCTTCTGGGCTCAGATGATCCATCCTCTTCAGCCTCCCAAGCAGCTGGGACTACAGGTGCATGCTACCATGCCTGGCTAATTTTTTGGTATGGGGTGGTCTCACTATGTTGGCTAGGCTGGTTTCAAACTCCTGGCCTCAAGCAATCCTCCTGCCTTGACCTCCTGAAGTGCTGGGATTACAGGCATGGGCTACTGAACCCAGCCATTTATGTTTTTAGTTGTTTTTTTTTTAGAAAGCAGGATTTATTGAGAGGACAGAAAAGCACCCACAGTGGGAGGGGACCCGAAGGTGTTGCCCGCCATTTATTTTTTGTATTACTTTTGTTTGTCATCTCTTTTGTCAAACAAAGTAGAACAATTTGTTAGACTTTGCTGTATAGTTTCTAACTTTTGAGCATAACATTTTATGTTTTATTTTTTATTATGTTTTCTAATTTGTTATGGCTTATATATGTATATTTTTCTGAATTTATTTTCTCATTAGGCATTATATTCTCTGGTTTTAGTAGTTTCCCCATTAATTCTCTGAATTTCTAGGTAGATAATTATATCATCTTTAAATATCATTATCTTCTACATACATTTTATGTGTGCATTTGAATTTTTCTCTAAAGTATTTTTCTAAATATTATATTATGAACACTTTCTAAGATCACTTGAAGCATAAATTTTAATTAGTGATTTTTTTAACCTATATAGCATAATCTACATTTTTTAACATTTATGAGATTCATTTTAATAAATGAATGTTTTCTACATTTCCGATGAATGCCATTGAGCAGATTTCTAAAGTAGAATTAGTGGATTAAAAGTAGGAACATCTTGAAGACTTATCATGCATTCTGTCATATTGTCAAAATGCTTTCCAGGAAATGTTTACTGCTGCATAATCCCAATGGTGGTGTATAGGAGCATTCATCTCACTTTTACCTTATTAGCACTGAATTCTATCACTTATCTTAATTTTTATAATTTGATAAGTGATAAACATAGTCATTTTTAATTTACATTTTGCTTTGATTACAAATATAGTAGAACATTTTCTTATAAACTCATAAGCAATCTGTTTTATCTGTGAATTTTTCTTTCATGAACTTAGTCTTTTTAAATTGAAATTTGTTTCCCAAATTGATTTTTATTATAAGAACATTAAGAGATTATAATTGATAGGGTAGTATCAAGCAGAATAGTTTCCTATATTGTAGTTTGGCTTTTAATTTCATACACATATAAACTTTTAAAGTAGAGTCAGATCCCTTGATTATTTTGCCTTTGTGATTTCTTTCCATTTCTTGTAAGTTATTCTTCAATATTAAGTCAGAGAGATATAAACGTTGAGGTTTTTTAAAATTAATAAACTTTATTATTAGAGCAATTTTAGGTTCACAACAAAATTGAGCAGAAAGTACAGAGTTCTCTTATACCCTTTATCCTCACACACACCCCACCTCCCCCACTACTGACATCTTTCGTCAGACCAGTACTTTGTTACAATCGAAAAACATATGAGGGAGACCCAAAAAAACCCTGAAATTATTCTTTGGAGAGTGGGTCCCTTGTAGAACAACCTTCCCTCATTAGGTAAGTGTTCTAGAAACCCATCGGCATTAGGGTACCACCTAGCGTTGTTGTGAGAGGCTGCGTTTGACTTCGGTGAATTTTTTTGTGTGGCAAGTAAATGATTGATTCTTTAACCATGACTGTGCATCTGCCCACACCACACAAAGTGTTCAGCAGTTTCTACCAAAAACAGCATGACCCCGTACCTCACCCTCCCTATTCACCCGATCTTGCCCAGAGCAATTTTCTCTTGTTTCCCCGGATGAAAAATGTCCTCAGTTTTGCTGATCTGGAAGAGGTGAAACAAAAAATGGCAAAAGCACTAAAGGGCATCAAAATTGATGAGTTCAAAAAATGTTTTGAGTAGTGGGAAAAGCATCTTAATATGTGTATTGCACCAAACGGAGAGTGCTTTGAAGATGACTGAGATTTATGCATGTAAGAATAAATACGCAATTTTTTATAAAAAATTCCATTTGGAGGGATTCCCCCCTCGTATACTAACAATCATTATTTCCCAAAGTCCATAGTTTATATCATGGTTCATTCTTGGTGTACATTCTGTGGGTTTGACAAATGCATAATGACATGTTTCCACCATCATAGTATCAAGCAGAATAGTTTCACTGCCCTAAAAATGCTCTGTGCTCTGCCTATTCATCACTCCCTCCCCGCTCACTTCTGGCAACCACTGATCTTTGTTACTGCCCCAGGATTTTTTTTTTTCAGAATGTTATATAGTTGGAATCATATAGTAGGTAGCCTTTTCAAATTGGCTTCTTTCACGTATAATATGAACTCAAATTGTCTACTTGTCTTTTGATGGCTTCATAGTTCATTTCTTTTTAGTGTTGAATAATATTCCACTGTCTGGATATGATCACAGTTTGTATGTCCATATACCTACTGAAAGACATCTTGGTTGCTTCCAAGTTTTCAAAGTTATGCATGAAGCTGCTATAAATATTCATGTGCAGATCTTTGGATGCACATAAATTTTTAATTCATTTAGGTAAACACTAAGGAACTTGACTATGGGATTGTATGGTAAGAGTATGTTCAGTTTTGTAAGAGACTGCCAAGTGACCTTTTAAAATGGTTATACCATTTTACATTTCCACCAGCAATAAATGAGACTTCCCATTGCTCCACATCCTCACCAGAATTTGATGTTGTCAGTGTTTTGGATTTTGGGCATTCTAATAGGTGTGGAATTGTTGTCTTAATTTGTAATCCCCTAATGACATATGCTGAACATCTTATCACATGCTTGTTTACCATCTGTATCTTCTTTGGTGAGGTGTCTGCTCAGGCCTTTTGCTCACTTTTTAATTGGGTGATTCATTTTCTTATTGTTAAGTTTTAATCTTTTGGGTATATTCCAGATAACTCTATCAAATGTGTCTTTATAAGTACTTTCTCAGTCTGTGGCTTGTCTTCTTATTTGCTTGATATTATCTTTCACAGAGAAGAAGTTTTAAATTTAAATAATATCTAGCTTATCAATTATTTCTTTCATGGATTCTGCCTTTGATGTTGTATCTAAAAGGCCATTACATACCCAAGGTCATTATTTTTTCTCCTATATTATCTTCTAGAAGTTTTATAATTTTACATTTAGGACTGTGATCAATTGAGTTTTTTTGTTGTTGTTTTTTGTTTTTGAGTTGGGGTCTCACTCTGTCACCCAGTCTGGAGTGCAGTGACACAATCACAGTTCACCGCAGCCTCAATCTCCTGGGCTCGGATAATCCTTCCATCTCAGCCTCCCAAGTAGCTAGACCCACAGGTATGCACCAACACACACAGCTAATTTTTTAATTTTTTGTAGGGACAAGGTCTTGTTATACTGCCTAGATCAGTCTCAAATTCCTGGGCTCAAGCAATCTTCCCTCCTCAGCCTCCCAGAGTGCTGGCATTGCAGGTCTGAGCTACCATGCCCAGCTCATTTTGAGTTAATTTTTGTGAAGAGTGTATAGTCTGGATTCATTTTTTTGCAGGTAGATGTCTAGTTGTTGAAAAGATTATCCTTTCTCCATTGAATTGCCTTTGTTCCTTTGTCAAACATCAGTTGACTATGTATGTGTGGGCCTGTTTTGGGGTTTACTCTTCTGTTCTACTGTTCTAGTAGTCTTTTTTTTTTACACCAATATCATACTGCTTGATTACTGTAATCAAGTAATCTGACTGCTTTATCTACTGACTGCTTTAAAGTCAGATAATGTCAGTCCTCTGACTTCCTTCTTCTCCTTTAATGTTGAGTTGGCTATTCTGAGTCTTTTGCTTCTCCAGATAATCTTTAGAGTCAGTTTGTCAATATCCATAAAATAATTTGCTTTTAATTGAAATTATGTTGACTCTACACATCAAGTTTGGATCAATGATTGGCTAGATTAAGAAATGATATTTTACTTTTTTGTGCTTTTGGTATTATCTGAAAATTTTTCAAGTGAGCATATATTAATAATTAAATATAAATAATTATAATTTATATAATTATTATAAATAGCATTATTTATAATAATCCAGCTAAAAGAAATATATTTAAAATAAAACATGTAGTGTTACTTCAAAAGTAAAAAAAAAAAAACAGAAATTCAGTTGATTTACATGCATTGCACTGATTTTTGCCCTATCCATGTTGTACATTTTTTTAAAAGATTTTCAGAAAATCTTTTCAATATATGATGGTCTAAGATTCCCTAAACTTTATTAAAACAATTCTATAACTTTAATTTATTTGAATGTGTCTACTTTGATTCTTTAAAAATCAGTACAATTCAAAAAAATATTTTTTAATATCTAGGATACACACTTTTTGTGCCCATGTAAGAAAGAAAGCAATACAATATTTGAGAATATGATATAATAAAAAAGAGTTCTTGAACTGTAATATTGATGAAAGACTGAATAAAGATGACATCTGGAAAATACTGAAGAAATTTTAGTTTTAGACAGCAGTTTGAAGAGACCTTTGACTCCAATTATAGCAGTGGTAGAATAGAAGATGAGATATTGTCAGAGACCACCAGGGCTTGGTGACAGAGGGATTCTAACAATAAGATTTGCTTATTTAAGAAGGTATCTGGGGAAACTGAGTCAATGACAGAAATGGTAAATTGAACAGAAGAATATGAATAGCAGCTAATATATTAAGAATATCTGTGTGTTTATTTTCAAGTGAAAACAAGACATCCAAGTAAAATTTTCTTATGGGCAGGTGGAAATATCCAAGGTTGAGTCAGAAATCAGGATTGGAGAGAAGCTGAGAAGCAAAATAGGACTTGACTTCAGAAACCCGATATTTTTGGAAATAAATACCCATATTACCTTGGCCAAGTTGCTTATCTATTTGGATTCTGTTTTCTTAATGGGTTAAGTGCTCAGAGTAGAATAATATATATTTTCTAACATTGCTACCAGATTATTAACAAGTGAAGCTGTGATAAAAAATCACCTGACTGTAGTATTAATTAGAAGGAGGCTTACCCAGGACAATGTGTGTCTTAGTCTGTTTGGGCTACTATAACAAAATACCATAAACCGGGAAGCTTGTAGACAGCAGAAACTTGTTTCTTACAGTTCTGAGGGCTAGGAAGTACAAGCTCAATGTACTAGCAGATTCAGAGTCTAGTGAAGGCCTATTTCCTGTTTTATAGATGGCACCTTCTCTCTGTATTCTCACATGGTAGAAAAGGGCAAGGACGTTTTCTGGGGCCTCCTTTATAAGGTCACTAGCCCCACTCTCAAGGGCTCTGCTCTCACGACCTAATTACCTCCTAAACACCTCATCTCCTAATATCATCACATTGTGCTTAGGTTTCATCATATGAATTTGGGGGGGACACAGACACTCAGACAATAGCAATGCAGAATCATGAAGTTAAAGGAGAAGAGAGTTTGGGATAAAGTTTTAGACAGTCTGGTCAAGTGCTGCAAAGTGTTTAAGGAAGATTGCAGTAAAGAATATATAAGATTTAGTAAGAAGAAATTAGTTGGAAGTAGGTTAAGAAAAAAGGTATGGAATGAATGCCCTTTGACAGAGAAAAACTGGTGGAAAATAGCTCATAAAATCAGAGTAATTTGATAACATTGAAACATATTTTATCCCTTGCCCTTGAGTCATTAACAGTCAGGAGATATAGGATGGGGATTCTTAACCAGGCTGTAGAGAAGAATCACCTAGGAGCTTTTAAAAAATACTGATGATCAGGTTCTACTTTAGACAATTATGTCAGCATCTGGGAAGTGGTGAATGGAGCTGATGCTTTTCAATAGCTTTCTCAGACTGGAACAAAAATAATTAATACACATTTTCATTCATCAATAACTATCTTCATAAATAAACATTAAACCAATATTAATTCAATGTGCACTGTCTGCTAAACACTGTGCTAGATGCTGAGGGAGACAAATATGCAAATAAATAATGAAACACAATGAATGAAGACAAAAAGGGAAAGGGAGGGGAGAGGGAAAGGGCCGAGCATGTTCTGGCATGGAAGCAGCTGCTCTCTTGGATTTTAGGTTGAAATATTGGTGTTGGAGTTATGACACATGCTACTTTTAAATCTTTCCCAGCCACTGAGAATTTGAAGATAGAAGATCCATCCAATTTTCTAGATATAACAAGGAAGTAGAAAAATATGTGCCCGGTTCCCTGGCCTCCTTTTTTGGGCCTCTCCTTCCAATCCTTGTCACAGCGCCTTGACTCCAGGGACTCTTACATTGTCCTTGGTGCCCATGAAGTAGAATTTCGTGATTAGTAAACTTCTGGCCATAGGTGGTTGTGGGAGAAACAGAGATGGAAATGTGAAAGGGCTGGGAGAGAAGCTCTGTCTATCTTTGCCATTTCCACACTCTCTCATAGGTAGTGCCTTTCTTTACCGTTCCTCCTTCTGGACTGCTGTGGACATTTCATAATTGTCCTCTCTGACACTAAGTGCTTTCCTCTTCTAGTCAGTCTTCCACATATGATTAGGATTGTCTTTCTATATACAGTGACATCTTACTTGAAATCACCTGAAAGTTCCCCCCTTGACTAACCAGAGGATGGTATTCAAACATTTTAGCATATAAAATACCCCCATCCATTTGTCACAAGCTTACCATTCTTTTTCGTGTGTGTGTGTGTGTGTGTGTGTGTGTGTGTGTGTGTGTGTTGAAGTCTCACTCTGTCACCCAGACTGGAGTGCAGTGGCACGCTACCGGCCACCGCAGCCTCGACCTGCTGGGCTCCGGCGATCCTTCCACCTCAGCCTTCCAAGTAGCTGGAACTACAGGCGCACGCTACCACGCCCGGCTAATTTT
>CAUYQG010236509.1:0-38203 GCA_963574415.1 Tarsius wallacei | reverse complement strand
CCGGCTAATTTTTTGATTTATTGTAGAGATGAGGTCTTGCTTGCCCAGGCGGGTCTCGAACCCGCGGGCTCAGGCAATCCACTCACCTCAGCCTCCCAAAGGCGCGGGATTACAGGCTGAGCCACCGAGCCCGGCTCTTTTTATTTTTTACAGATTAAAAGTGTTTTGTTTTGGGCTTCAAGTTCTGAAATTCTTTCTTTTGCTTGATTAATTCTACTTTCCATGCTTCTCATCTTGTTATTTATTTCCTGGATGAAAATTTTTATGGCCAAAATCTCTGTCACAAGTTATTTCTGTGTTCCATTTTGTCTTTCTTGAGTCTTATTCACATCCATTCCCTAATACCTGTTGCATTCTGGGGCCAGTCGTTAATATCTTCTATTGTTTGAGCTCTGAGGTCTGATTTTTCAGGCATTTTCTCACTGTTATACTGGGTATTACCTGTGTACTTCTGTTGATTTTTCCTTATTTGTGACAGATCTGTTTCTTCTCTCTATAGTTCTGTTATTCAGTAGCAGTGGGAGATGCTTTCACTTCTGATGTTTTCTCAGCCCTCTATTCTTCCCTAATCAGTGCTCTGAATTTCTTCTATTTTGAAACAGGACTGTGGGTGGGAAGCTTTGTTGACTCTTGCAATTTTGAGAGTCAAATAAGGTGGAGGATGGGGACTTAAGATTCAGAAACTACTTTCAAATCACAATGATTGTGGTATGGGTTCCCTGAGACCCACTCCTTACCATCACTCTATATGACAATGCAGTGGGTACATGTGTGTACCCCCGAGTCCAAGATATAGTAACAGCAGTGAAGAGAACAAAGAAAAGTAGAATGAAATAAGAATGGATAAAAATAAAACAAACAAACAGAGAAACCAGGGCAGAAACCAAAGCAAAAAACAACACACACACCCAAACTAAAACCAAAACAAATTGAAAAAAAAACCAACCAACCAACCAAACAAACAAAAACAAGAAAATCAAACACACTCACACATACCCAACACAAAATGGAAAGAAAGTAAAGAGAAACAAAAATAATAATAATTCAAATTGAACCCTCACACATATATTCACACATACATTAAACTAAAAAAAGAAGAACAAAAGAAGACAAAACAAACAAAAAAACCCTGCAAGATAAACACTCAATCATTCATGTACACACATAAACAGAAAACAAAAAATTAAAGAGGAATAAAGAAAAAAAAACTTGAGGGGAAATCCAGATTGAACCCTCACATAAACATTCGTGCACAAAGGAAAAAAAACAAAAATTTAAAAAAACAAAGAAACAAACAAGTAAACAAAAAGAAAAGCCCCACCAAAAATCAAAAAGCAACCTACCCGTTTCTGTAATTGTTCCCCTCAGTTGCTCACAAGTAAGTCCTTCTTTTGTCTCCTGCAGAGCTGCAACCTCATTCACAATCTCACTAGTGTCCTGCCAGGGGAAAGTGAGGAGGCAGTGGGAGTGCTGGGCCTTTGGTCCTCCCCTCCCACTCTTGTATGGTCAGGGGATCCCCTCTTGTGGGAAGGTGTGGGATTGTCTCTTCCCCAGGTGCTGGTGGGGGACTCCCCAGTCAGGCTTATCCTGGAGTAGAGACCTCCTATCACGCTGGCATCCAGGATCTGCCTAGCTCAATTCTCTCTCAGTCATGCCCCAGCTGTGCAGGCCTGATGTTTAGAAGACTGCAGGGGAGAAGAAGGTTGGATCAGCCCCAGACTCACTGCTGATCTCTTTGAGGGTCTTCCTTATCCCTTTCTGGTCACTCTCTTTGTCCCACAACTAAATCAGGGTAGGGGGTGGGGTACCCAAAACTCAGCACTCATTCTGTCCCTCCAGAGTTTGTGCTTTCAGAATATTCCCTGTGGGTCACGAGCAATCCTGAGTAGTTAACCCACCATCACGGAGATAGGGTCTGTCGGTCCATGGTGAGCAAGCTGGAGCACTTCTCTGCCCTGTTTCCATGATGGTGGCAGGGTACCCATTTAGTCTTCTCAAGTGGGGCTCTGCCTCTGGGCTCCCTTGCTGTGCTCCCACCACAGCCCTTGCTGCCAATGTCCTGCCAGGCGCCGAAGTGGTGAGGGAGAGCCTGGAGCCGGTAGTCACTCCCAGCAGCTTCTTCCTGGGAAAGGCTTTGCTGATTTTATAAAATTGGTGCTTGGCTTCTGTGCCCCCAGGCAGTGGTAGGGTCCACGCAGAGCAGCAGTGGCACCAGCCGCTTCACCAGGAGAGTCCTGGCCACTTGCTCAGTCAGTCACTCACACAGCCACTTACTCACAGATACGTACACAAGATTTTCCATACATTCCCTCAGTGACACTGGGACTCCCATAGTCTGACTGACTCTGCTGCCATCTTCCCAGAGTCAGCTATTTTTCCTTTCAGTCCTTTCTACCCATCAGTGAGCCAAAGGGTGAGAGTATTGATAGAATATGAACACATCAAGAAGTGAAATAGAAACAGTTAAATTAGTTTTGTGTGCAATTTCCAGTGTTGTGGTAAGGTCAAAATGTGTATTCGTGTATTTTCCATGAAAGAAATGTGTACTTTTGGTAATTTTGCCTGTGAGTGAAAGGCTGTTATACTTGCATTTGAAACTGGCATTGCACAACATAATGATGAATGTGAAAATGTATGATAATAACTTAAATGTTTGCTTTTTCTTTACTTAGGAGTACGTTACATAGCAAATCAAATCAGATCAACCAACACCACACATACAAACTTGGGAAAAAGTCCTTCCCTACAAAAGCAAATTCAAAAATTGGTAAAAAGCAACAGATATTCTAGATGTGTAGGTATCAGTGTAAGACCACAAGAAACATGAAAAATTTGTGAAACATTTTTTATATTTCTAAACTTTTTTACTTAAAAAACATTTTATTTTAGATTCAGGAAATATGTTTATTATATGGGTATATCACATTTTGGTGGGGATTGGGTTCTCAGTGTCCCCATCACTCAAATATTGAACATTATCCAATAGGTCAATTTTCAACTCACTCTCCTGTTTCCCTCCCCACCTTTGGAGTACATGGTGTCTATTATTTCCATCATTATGTGCATGTGTACTCTTTGTTTAGATCACACTTAAAAGCGAGGATATGCAATATTTGATATCCTGCTTCTGAGTTTGTTTACTTGGGAAAATGGCCTCCAATTCCCTCCATGTTGCTGCAAAGGATAATAGCAATGTCATGGGACCAAACTAAGTGTCCCTCAGAGGTTGATCAGATAAAGAAGTGGTGGTATATATACACCATGGAATACTATGCAACCATAAAAGCAAGCAGTGCTTTTAATAGCTTTTTTTCTGCTTTCTTTTTAAACAAAGGGGCCTGCATTTTTTATTTTTCCATTGAGAGTTGCAAATTATACGGCCACCCCTCTCACACTTCACTTCTCACACTTTCTTCAAAACACTCAGCCCCTTTTGCAGTGAATGCATTCTTCTACCTGCAATGCTCTTCTTCTCATCCTGAGACCTACACATTCTTCAAACTCAATGCAAATATAACCTTCTCTCTGAAACTTGTCTCTAAGTTGCTAGGGTAAAGTTGGTTACCACCTTCCTCCTATAGACTATCCAGCCTTTGAAGGCAGGTCCTAGGAGCTATTACCAAATCGATCATGTAAGTAGGTATTTGATTTAAAAATATAAATTAAATGACATGGTGGTCAAGAAAGCTGTGTTGGAAAGGGCTTTTATTCCATGATTTGCCTTAGAATCCTACACTCACCTGGAGATGACACTGCTTTTGTCACTTGGGCTCACACCGGTTGCCTTATAAAAGTGCTTGTAATTTAAAACAGTTTTCTGCTTACTGAGTCAAGACCCCTTTATCCATTCCTTTTTAAATGAGAGTTTGACTGGTATAGCTAAAGGTGATCTTATTTCCAGCCATTAAACAATGTTAATTTCATGGGCTAAAGAGAGAAGAAGCTTATGCAAATGAATATGATTTTGCCTGCACACAACTTATTAATATGAATAGGTTAGCAATTCATGATCCGTAGCCTTCCCCAATAGGTATGATTCAGAAGGTCAAGGTTGTTTTTATCCTGAGAGAAGACTCATATTAATATGCAGATAACTTCGCAGGGGTAGGCTCAGGACCACTCACATTCTAAGCAGCTCCTTCTACTGTATAAAAAGTCAATGAACTGCAGAGCAAATATGAAAGGGAAATCTGAATGTCTGTGTGTAATCCCACAGAATTCAGAGTAGGCACAGGAATACTACCTGCTGAACTTGATCTGACACTCTAACTCATTCAAAAATGTGCCAGACGTATCTACTCTAATGTAGAACACTTCTGAGAATGGAAATGCAATTTTTCACGGTGAAGGATGCTGATGGTATTTCTTGCGCTCGTGAGAAACCTTAATAGTTTCCATGCATCACTAGTACACATTGGTTATGGTCCTTTCATGTTAATATCTGGGCAGTATATAATATGAAATATATTCATGAAGACCAAAATGAAAGATCACTTAGCTATAGTAGGTATTTGTCATGTCTGATTTGTACTCATCCTTCTTTGCTGAAAGCCATTTTTCCTAGAGAAAATGCCATTAACTTTGTGTCCCTAAAATGCTAGTTTTGTATTATTTCCCAACAGTGGGGTAGGGCAGATTGCTTATGCTCTAATCTGATGTCCCTTGAAATTAAATTGTAAATTTATGAGTTCGTTGTTAGGTTAAGGCACATTTTGAAGCCACAAAATACTATTTTTTTAAACCTGAGAAATGTCTGGGTGTTTAAATGAAGATCTACTTTTTGATCTCGGCCTAGTTATGGGGATATTTTGATAAATCAAGTTTATCAATTCACATTCATAATAGAAATTTTAAAAATTGGGTGATATATAGGTTTGTTTAGTCCATCTTCCAAGCCATGCTGGAAATCTCTCTCCCGGCAGCATTAAGTATATGAAACAAAGTAATACGAATAAACGAGGCACACTCAAGAAATCCACATACAATCAATGATAGCATCCTGCCAATTCTCTTTTCAAGATATCTTTCTCATCTGTTTAACTTCTTTTCATCTACATTCTCAAAAATATAATGAAAGTCACCATCAAATCACACCTGGATTCCTTAAACATCTCCTTAACAATTGTGACTCTAGAAAACCTCCTTCCAATCAGTCCTCCACACTACAACCACAGTATCATTTTTAATGCAGTTTTGATCAATTACTTGCAAAGCACTGGTTTTTCACTGTCACTAAAGCCCACAATCCTAAACATGGCTTAGGAGGCTCTCTGGTACTATTTCTATCTCAAGTCTCAGCTCATCTTTGTTCTCTAAAGTTTCATCATTCTGAATTCTGACCCAAACCATCATCCCTTCATTTGTGGTCTAACTGCCACTGAGGAGATGAGTATTTTTATTTTAAAATGATGATAGCGCAGATAAAATCCTAACTTCCGTATCAGATCCTCAGTGTATGAGTGCTATATTACCCTGCATAACATTCATCATAACCAAGATTATTTGTTCAATGTCTGTGTTTTCTGCTTTCTTAAAAATCTGTGAGCTTAAGAATACACCTGGCTTAAACAGCACTTTATAGCTATGGTCTATCAGTAATCAGAAAATAATAGGTGCTTGATGTTTGAGAAGTTAATTGAAAATCAGAGTTAGAAATGCTTCTTGGAGTCTTACCAGAGGGCCTTGAACACCAAGCTGAAGAATTTGGACTTGATTCTGTAGGAAGTAGAAAGTGAATGAATGTATTTGAGCAAGGAAATGACAAAATAAAACCCATTGTTTAGCAACATTATTTAACAGTTTTCTGGAGAATGGTCACAGATGAACAACTACTAAAATAATCCAGTTATGACTAAGTAACTTAACTTATAACCTAAACATATTGAGTAGCGGATGGGCAGTGAGAATGAAAAGAAAGGTGTCACAGTTTTGCCTGTGGGACCTGGGTGTAGTCATTTTATTTCCCCATGCCACTGCTTTTTAATTTAATTTTTAATGGGAATCACGACACTGACGATCAGAGCTTAGTTATCCATGTGTAAGGAGTGGCAGAAGCGATGGGTTTTAATGAGATCATCCCAGAAATGTACATGGTAGAGGCTTGGAAGCTAAACATTTCATCTTCCTCCTTGATTAATCCCTCTTACTTTTTCTGTATCTGTTATGTCTATGTGTAGACATATATCTATATCTATGTTATTCTTTTGGGTATAGATATGTACATATTCTTCATGTTCTTACTTAGGCTCTATATTCCCAGGCAATCGTCACGTTACCTGCAATGCAGAGTTTTCACTCCTCTCATAATCAATGTTTTGCAAATATTTTCCTCTAGTCGCCTGTCAGACCTAAATGTTCAGCTACCTACTAAGCATCTCCATTTGGATGTTCACCATAGCCCTAAGCCCTGTGTGCTCTAAACTATATTTATTATGTTTATTGGCTGTGAGAAGATTAGATGTGATGAAAGATTATGGTTTGTGGCTGATAGCTTGTACAAAATTTATGAAAATTGTTTTTCCATAACATTTAACCTTAACTGTTCTCTTGGTTATGTACTAATGAGAAGATAAGATAGCAGGAGGACATTCCAGACTTGCCCGGTGACAAGTACTTCGCCCTAAGAGGCAAGTTCAAGGTTAAGACTATATTCTTACAGTCGGAATAGCTACAGGAAAAGGCCAACTGTGAAATGATTTGAAATCACCAGTGGCTCCACAGACACTGCAAGGCCGCATTTGTGGCATAAGCCAGTGTTTGGGGGTGGAGACTTCTTCATGGGTCCAGGAGTAGAGGATTAAACTACATAAAATAGAGGCTCAATATTGGACTCCTTCTGAGCCTTCTCCTGCCTCGTCTCTCTCTCGGTACACTTTTGAGCCCTCTCTAGTCTGCTTTCTCCCAGCAAAAATTTATGAGCCCTTCTTTGACCAATCTGTCTATGCAACCCATCTGAGCTCTTCTTTGTCCAGACTCTCCCTTGGAGAGAGTTCCTGTCACTATAGTGACAACATTGGCATCTTCATTAAACTTTCTTTCAATTTGAGCTCAAAGTCATTCTCACTAGCATTAACCTCAAGGCTATGGCCAGGTTAGGGAGTTTCTGGACCAAGCATCTTCTGAACCCTACCAACCATCTTCTTATATTCTAATTAATTAATAATACTGCTTTCCACCAAATCCAGAAACCTATAAGACATCTTAGATGTTCCCACTCTTCACTCCTGGCCTATCCAGCTAGCCATAAAACCTTGCTAACTCTACTTCCTTAATAGTTTTTCACTGACATTATCCCATTCCAGGGTACCATAAAATCTCACTTGCATAATATCAACAGTCTTCTAAATGTTCTGCCTGCATCAGAGCTTTCTTTCTGTCACCAACTCCATCTATTACTCTCATCCTATCATCATTTACTTTGGCATCAAAATAAACTTTCTAAAATTCAAAATTTTCCAGGTCACTTAATGACTAAAACTCTTTCAATGGCTCTTTCTAGTCTCTAGCAGAACATGCTGTATCTTGGCACATAAAACCTTGTAAGCTGACTGCAGCACAAGTCCTCCCAGCCCCGTTGTCCACCACTCTCTTGCCCCTGCTCTGTATCCCGGATGCATCAGGGACTATATTTCACTCATTCTTGAGTTTCTAAGGCTACGTTCTGGCAGTCCTGTGTCTTTTATTCTTACTAATGAAATCAATCAACCAATTCGTACATCATATGATCTAAAAATACAAGAGCCTAAAAATAAAAAGAAATATTCAAGGAGCTGAACACCAACCAAATATATGACTATGCCAAAAAAACAGCCCAAAGCCAAGAAAATGGTGTGTGTGTGTGTGTGTGTGTGTGTGTGTGTGTATGTTTATTTTTAAATGGAAAAGTTGATGAGCTTTTTACATTTGAACATGTAAAAATTATGCTGCAAAAAAGATAACATTGGCAATTTTGGCACATTTTGTTATACATTCTATTTTGAATTTCTATTTTTCAAATTGAAAATTTTTAATAAAAAGTAGAAACATAGTATTTGCTCTAAAATGCTAATTGAAGAAAATGCTAACATTTCTTCTGAACTGAATTTAGGAAAGGTGATAGTTAAAAAGTCTAAAAGCATTTTCCAAAATAAATGCATTTTAATGCAATTTTAAAAGTCTATGTTGTTCTTAAAATACAAATGGAGGCCTCAATTTTCTTTATTTATAAATGAATTCAAAATATTCAAAGTGGCTGTTCTTGCTATTGAAAAGTGCTAGATAGCCAGATGCTAATTCATGGTTAACTACAAAAAAAGAAAAGGATAAAAAGAAATGTAGCTTTCCAAAAAAAGTTATGGGATTTTGAGAGCAGCAGTAACTTTCGAGAATTCTATCTTAAATACCTACATCTCTCTAAGTTGCTCAATCAAATGGCGGTGCATCTGTGTCTGTGGAGATATGTTTGCCCATCTTTTTGTTTCCATTTTAGAAAATCTAATTGCCTTATATACAACATCTGCATCTTTTTCATGCTGCATAACTTCCACAGGGCTCTTACAATGTAATTGACACACACAACCAGTACAATCTGACTTCTGCAGGGCATAAATTAGAGACTCAATTCATGCTTGTCAATTGAAGGACACACTCCAGCTTAACTGCTACTCTAAATCACTCCCTACAGAACAATCCACTAGTCTCTTTTTGTTTTTCATGATATTCATTTTTACCTCCCATGTTCCTAATAACTTGGCTACACATATGTCTGGATGAAGATCTCACACTTTGCCCATCTCTCTGGGTTTGCCGTTTCTTATGCTTATGCTATTTCTGCTGCCTGGAATGTCTCTGGAACCACACCTGTGCTGCTGTGCCTAGTGGAACACTAATCACCATTTAAGTGTCACTCTAAACACTGGCACTTAACTGAAGCCTTCCCTGCTCGCACTAGCTGACAATAATCTCTCCCTCCTTCAAACATGTATTATGTTTCATTTGCATCTCTCATATGGTGCTTTTCTCTTTCGACCTTCCATTCTCATTTTGTACAGCTTACCATTACTTCTAGAATACAAGCTCCTTCAAGACAAGTTCCATATATCTGAGTCACTTTTCTTTCACAAGTCTCTTGCACAGTGCTTTCTACCTGAAATTTATTATATAAATAATGCTTTCTATCCATCAAAGAACCTCTTGGATTATCATTTGAGTCTTTTAACTTATACTTTATGTACAATTTTTAAAAATTTGATGTAAAGGAATAATAAGCAGGAAAACATAAGAAGCAAACACAAGACTTCCTAAACTACAGCTCACCCGGTTCACTCATATGGGAACAAATAATCTTTATACAACTGAGGATGTTAGTAGTGAAGGAAACCGGAATATAAGCTGGCAGGGCCCTTATATTATTTGGCTTATGTTCAAGGAACTAAGCCTACATTTTCCTTTGTCTCCCCTGACCTTTTGGTTGCATTTCTATGGATAGCCAAGTGGTGCCAAGTCTGGCCCGGAACCTGCTCATCCCTAAGTGATTGCCTTGCTTAGCATAGATGTTAAGATATGCATAGTTTAGTCATTGATACTTACCCTGCTTGTGTGATTTAACTCAGATATAACATATCCTGCTTGTATGGTTTTGCCTTCCTTTGTGAGATTTTTGTCCTATATAAGAGGCATGCAGTAAAATAAATTTGCTCTCTCTAGCTCCTTGCTACCTGAGAGGGAGTCCTCCCAATCCCGCTGTTTCTCTGTCTCTTTCTTTTCTCATTCCCTCCCCCCAACTCAGGCCCTGATCAGTGGAGGTTGGACCCCCACAAGTAGGATACAAGTCAGAGGAATAACTGATCTACATAAAATATAACCTAAGTCTTAAATAAATACTTCAATGTGTTAGTATTTATCAGTTATTAATAATACCTTATCTATTACGCAGTTGCAATGATTCAATAAACTTACAGAGCAGGTTAACTCTTAGTTTAATAACTTGTTAATAACCAATATTAACAATACCTTGTTCACTAGTTATAATTATTTAATAAATGCTCAGGGAGACTTAACATTCATAAAGCATTTTCACATTATAATATTTAGTCTTCACACTAAAGCTGACAGAAATGTCAGATCTACCAGACCTGACAAAAGGACAAGCTGGAAGTCAATGGGTCAAGTAAGATGTCCCAAGGTCACACACTAAAAAGCAGGAAAGTTGGGGTTCAATTATCAGTGTCCCAGCTCTGATGGGTGGAGCAGACAGATTCTTCGCTTGCTGCCTTACGAGGCACTGAAAAACTCAGCAAACAAAAATAAACGAACAAGCAGTATACTGTTTTGATGGAAGATGACATGAGCTGAGAGCAGAACCTTTTGAGATAAAGTGATTACGGAACACCTCGTGGGAAAGGTTATTTTTAAGCCGAGGCCTGAAGGGCGGACAAGAGCCAGGCATTCAAACAAACAAAAGCAGGGAAAGAGCATCCACGTTTAGAAAAAGGCTTGTGCAAAGACCTGAAAATAAGGAATTTCAGTCTTCATACGATGGCATAAGATTTCCTTCATGAAGCAGCTCCCAAACTCGGACCACACATCAACTGCCTTCTCCTTCCTGCCCATCACACTCAGAGAAACCCTGAGCATTTCCTGCACTGCCTCTTCCTTGATGCTTTTGCACGTGCTCTCTCCTTACCTGAATCACTCTTTCCAGACGTCTCTACATTCAAAGCACATATGTAACCGCCAAAGCTTTTCTCAGGGAGCCTTGATTCCTTCATGGTGTTTCTAGCTGTATTTCTCACTTCTGTCCAGCTAAATTAGAGTATCTCCAGCATGCCTAAAAATCACCACCATTTTTATGAACAGCTTTAACGAGAAAAAATCTGCATAACATAAAATCACCCATTTTAAGTGTGCAATTCAATGGCTTTTGGTGTATTCACGGTTGTACAGCCATCATCATGATCTAATTTTAGAACATGTCCATCACTTAAGAAGGAAATCTCATGTCTACATACAGACCCTCTCCACACATACCCCGCCCCCCGCCCCAGCCCTAAGTAAGCACTAATCTATTTTCTGTCTCCATAAGACTTCCCTTTTTTGAACATTTTCTATGAATGGAATCATGCAAACAATAGGTGTTATTCAAGTCTGGCTTCTTTCAGTGACCATGTTTTGAACTCATCTGAGTGGGAGCATGGTTCAGTACTTCATTCTTTTAACTGATGTGCAGCATCCCTTTGCACAGATATACCACATTTTGTTTACTCATTCACCAGTTGCCGTATATTTTGCTCGCTCCAGGTTTTATCTACCGTGGATAATGCTGCCATGGACATTCACGCACCATCTTTTAGGAGGTTACCTGCCTGCCTTCATTCCCCCTGGGTTGATACCCAGAAGTCAAATTGTCTTACCTTTTTCTTCTTTACTTGTATGCCTGTATGCCTTTCACACAGTCTTTCGTTAGAACACACACCATCTTTTGTGGCTGTGATTTATTGACTCTTCGTTTTTACACATTTATCTCCCCCTATTGGACAGTGAGCAACATGACAACAGGCAGCATGGCTCAACAGTTTTTTAGCCTTCACAGTAGCCGGTACAGGGCAGGCACTCCTAAATTTGCTGAACTCTGATCCCACATTCCCCTCTTCAAGATGGAGGTGCTCACTCCCACAGATGCCTGCTGAGGCTCACAAATGAGATCCTCCTCGGCGATTGCCCTTAACCAAGAAGTTGGTTTTCACAAGGTCTCCTCCTGAGGAAGAACCTGACAGACCCATGAACTGATCTACGTGAGGATACAAAGACCTGGGCTTTTGCCTCTATTCAGGACATCTCTCCAGAGTATTCTAGCTTCACAGCACGTTATGGGATTGGCTAAGGCCACTGTCACTATATCTCAGGTCACACTCTCTTGTTGCCCAATCCTGCTTTCCTTGTCCTTCCCCCACGGTGTTATTGCTAAGAGCACTCCCCAGTAAACCTCAGGAAAGCAAATCTCCATCTCAAAATCTGCTTCCTCATGAAGCTGGCCAGTTTGTGACATATGGCAATCCACCACCCCTGTTTCTCGGGGAATTCCAACAAGGAAGTTGGCTGGCAAGGAGATAATAATCTTTGACATCCCTTCTTTCATCACAGGCAGTTATTTGAGCCCATTGTTTGTGATCTAGCTGCAGTCTAGATATGATCTAGACTCTACTGACCTATGGGAATGAGACAAGGTTAATTTAAGCCCATCTCCATTCCATGTCACTTGAAAACCAAAAGTCCTAGCCATTATTTCTACAAATTATTGATGAATAGGACTAGTAATATTCTCAGACTTCTCACTTGTCTATTTGATTAGTTTAAGGACTTCATTGTCCAACCTAGTGTATTTATTTGAACTTTATCAATCTAGACAGAAAACTTCCTTAAAAAACTCGTTATTGTTAAGTATAGTATATTTTGTTGAATATCTGAGACCACAAAGAAAAGGTAAGTCCCTAAAACACTTTAATAAGGTAAATGGTTTCCATTTGAGTACAACACTTTTCTTATCTTCGATTTCCCTTTGCCCTTCCCATAACAATTTTTTACTCTGGTCACTCCATTCCAAGGAATGTGTCAGCCTCGCATCACTTCACCGGGTTTCCTCTTTCTTCTGTTTTGTCCGACCCGTCCCTCACTTTGCCCACCCCACTTCTCTCAGGACCATATTCTTCCCATTTTCTAATATCGACAGAAAGGCTCTCTGTGACCTTTATACCCATACACTCATCTGCATCTCAAACAGTTTTCAAGCTTTTTCTAAATAATGACAGCTATATCCTAAAAAGAATTATGTATAATGTCAGCCATTAAGATGATATATTTGTTTCATCTTCACTATATATGGGCACATTAATTAATTCTGGAAAAAACAGAACACTAACAATTCATTATTTAATATCTCTGACTAAAGAATTATGCATCCTTCTTATGACTATACTTTTGGCACTATACAGACCAGGGAAATTATTTTTAAGTTTTGGATAAAAGTAGGGTGTCAGGGATCTGCAAGACCACTGTCAGGCCTGATGATTCACTGGAAGGAGTCACAGGATTCAGAAACTGCTCGACTCATGACTTCATGCTATTATTGTGACAGGATGCCGATTAAAATCAGCAATGGGAAAAGATACATGGGGTAAAGTCTAAGAGAAACTGGGCACGAGCTTCCAGGTGTCCCCTCTCAATAGAATCACACTTTTATTAGGGATTAGTCACTGAAGCATGCAGCACCTGTGAGACTAGCTCACCTACTCAGACTCTAGACCGCGAAAACAAAAAACAGGTGTCCTGCATACATCGCATTGTTAGCATAAACTATCTGATCAAGCTGGTACAGCATGCCTCAAGTGTGCCCAAGGCCTTGGGCATGCAATGTAACCTACCCGGGAGACATTCCAAGGGTCCAGAGGTCAGCTCTCATGGCCAGCCAAGGCCTCGTCCGAAAAACAGGATTTTCTTGGGAATGTAGAGGATTTTAGCAACCAAATCTGGCAGGACGTTCCTGTCAGATTCCTGTCAGGGTGACTCTAGCTTACAATTTCTAGTGCCAAGTTTCCAGTATAATATTCATTCATTTCATTTATTCATTCATCTAGGCATAATGATAGGATAAATATCTCAGAAACACAGCTAAAGCCACCCATACAGTTTGTGTCAATATAAACCAAAGTCCTTCAAAAAAGATACTGAGAAACTTACAAGCCTCACAATTGCTTCACAGCTGAGAAAAATCAATCATTCTGAAGCTTTGCCTGACAAATATGCAGAACCAGACCTTGCTCCCATCCTTGGGATGAGATTAGATGAGATTCCAGATGACCCGATTGTGTATCTACCAGAATCTTCTAATATCTGACCCTGTCCATTGTTGTATCCTTTTGTGCCCATCATGGTTACTGTCACTGGTGTCAGTGAAAATATTAAAGCATTACAAAGTAAAGCAGAGTGAGAAGTAAACCAACTCCTTTTCAGAGGCATTACCCTTTGCACTAGAACATTGAGAAGTAAGATCAGTATCTCCTCCATAGACCACAGAATTTTTTAGGATTATGACTTGGGAATCTGTCTATATCCATTGCTCTTTGTACAAAGCAGATTAATAAAATTGGGCCATTGGAAAACAGGGCAGAAGGAAAAGCAAGCAGCAAGTACTTCTTCCTGGTATAGCTAACAGACCTAACATTCATCCAGGGCTTCATTTGGAATCAATCTTTTCTCTGTCTCTTTCTTTCTTCTTTCCATTACTTTCTTTCTTTCATTTTTTTTTTTTCTTTTCCTACACTCCCCTTTCTCCTTCCATCTTTTCCTTCCTTCCTTTGACAAATATTTACTGAACTCTCTGCTATGTTTCAAGAACTGTACTATGCACTAAGAATTCAATGGTAAAGGAGACCAACATGGCCACTGCCTCTGTGAAACTTACAATCTAGCAAAAACGAGCCTTCTACAGTGAAAAAGCTGTCATGGCCAGCCACACTTCACGTTCGAACATCTGCTTCACCCTGCAGGCTTCTCTCTGGTCACTCACTGCTAACTCCATCTTAAACCTCAGCACCTCGAGCCACACTAAGTAAGAATATTTACTTGCAGGTTCCCACACATGCACTTTCCTGTGCCGAGCCTTGGGTGTTCTGTATCCTCTGTTATAATACCCTTTGCACTCAGACCTTCACACTTGACCTGGCTCCTTCTATGTATCCCTCAGGTTTCCACTTAGCAGGGAAGGCTTCTCCGACTGTACCCTAAGAGCAGTGCTACTTTTGAAACGCATCCATGTTGACACGTGGAAGCCACAGGCAGAGTAGCTATCATTTCAGGCTCCACGTTTGAGCCACACAGAGAAACCTTTCCTCTGACACACTAGATAGACCCACAGGAAGTCATTCCTTTGAATTCCTCTAATTGTAGAATACACATGAGTGATTCCTGAAGTAAACAAACAACTGCTTTTTCAAGAATTCAAAGGAGAATGCAAAACAAAGAATAGCTCACCTCTAATCTGGCGGAAACAGACACAGAGTTTCTCTTTTTATTAATTCTTTGTTCCCCATTATTCCTTCATTCAAGACTCAATAAGTGTTTAGAGTGTATAAAAATATTCTCTTTCTGGAGACACCCATCCTCTTCTTGTTGGCCATTGTATTAGTTTCCTGTGTTGCCACTATAACAAATGACCACAAACTTAATGACTTAAAACAACAAATTACTTGTCTTATACTTATGGAGATCAAATGTCTGAAATAGGTCTCACTGGACTAAAATCAGGGTGCTGGCAGGGCTGTGTTCTTTCTGGAGGCCCCCAGGGGAGAACGTGTTTCCTCGTTTTTTCCATTTTCTAGAGGCTGCCAGCATGACCTGACTCATGCTACCTTCTTTAATCTTCAAAGCCAGCAGCAGGGCATCTTCAACTCTCTCTCTTTCCCCACTCCCATCTGTTTCTCTCTCTCTCTCTCTCTCTCTCTCTCTCTCTTTATCTAGAGAGTCTTAATTTAACATATCTGTCGATTTTCTTTTACCGTGTAAGATAACATATTCATATGTTCTTGGGATTAGGATGTAAACATCTTTGGGGGACCACTATTCTGTCTACCATAGTCATAAATGGTTTTCTCTGCAGCCACTAGAGATCACAAGAGATATTCTTTCTACTTCATACCAGAAAAGGTTCTTTTATTTATTTGTTTGTTTATTTATTTACTTATTTTTGGAGTCGAGTCTCACTCTGTCGCCTAGCCTAGAGTGCAGTGGCATGCTCACAACCACAGCTTTGACCTCCCGGGCTCAGGAGAGCCTTCTTTCTCAGTCTTCCAAGTAACTGGAACCATAGGCACACACCACAGCACCTGGCTGATTTTTTTATTTACTGTAGCGATGAGGTCTCACCAAGTTATCCAAGCTGGTCTTGAACCCCTAGACTCAGGCAATCCTCTCACCTCCACCTCCCAAAGTGCTAGGTTTATAGGCATGAGCTACCACGCCCAGCCAGAAAGGCTTTAGATTACTTGAGTCTACTCCCCAGTTGTATTAAGCAATGATGAGAAATGATTTTGGTATGACCTTTGTGTATTTGTTTCTGGTTGGTTTTTCCCTGCCTCCCTGACCTTGCAACCAGCATCATTGCTTATACCTTATGACTATTCTCACTAGGAAGTCTGGCCCTGAGTTACCATGTAGTATTGCCCTAGCTGTCATGGGTGGTAAGGAGAGGCTCTTTCTAATAGTGCTGAAATGACTGCATTGGGCTACCAAGCAGGACTACCTTGCTCCATCCATCTCTTGGAACACTACTAGGATTATAGTGCTTTTATTCTAGGACAGCAGGCTTAGTTTTTAATCATGGCCATTCTGTGGACATGCAGGGTGAACTCTGGCAAGTGAATTATCTTTCTTGTGCTTTCATTCTCCTCATCTGTAAAATGTATATAATAATATCTACCCTGTAGTTTTTTTGTGAAAATCAACTGAGGCGACATTTGGAATGCCCCACGCAGAGTATGCAGTAGAGATGGAAGAAATTACATTTACTGTTGTTACACTGGTAAGCACAGTACACACAGAGGAACACATGAGAGATTATGCTGGAAAAATGAGATGAAACAAGGTTGAAGGGGGCTTGAATGACCAAATAAGGAGTCAATGTGATACCTGGGATCCAGTTTTGAGTCTTTTCTCTGGCATGCCCATCCCAAGCCCCTGTCAGTTTTTTCTTGAAGTATCTTTCCCCCTCTTTGTCTCAAACTGTTTCTCAAATCCCACTTCATATCAGAAGTCTTTGGTGAACATTTGGAAGATGGGCAGGCAAGTCCTGTTGGAAGTACAGTTCCCAAGTCTTTGCTTTCTCTTCTGCTTAACACTGTTTACAGGAGACCCTGATATGTTTCTCCTCTGAGTAATGCCAGACAGTTTGACCTAAGTAAGTGCTTGGTTTTACAGACAGCTAATAGCGCCTCGCCCTACAGGAGCCTCTTATCCTGAACAGAGCGGATTAAATGGACACTCAGGTACTAGCAATTATTTCTTAGCTTAGTTATTTATTCATTGGTGTTGTCAAATACTAAACTAATAAAAAAAAATAATTCTGCAAGCCTACTCCCCAGTCTCCATCCCATCCAAACACAACTCAATTTCCAGATGTTTAAGGGCTAGAATGATTAATCTAAAAATGTTCACAGGACATTGGTGCCTCGGGTTTGTCTCCCTGACAGCTTTAACCTCAAATACAATCGGTTTGCAAGTCAAAACAAGATTTTAGCAACTGCCAACTCATCCTGGCATCTGAAAGATCAAGCTGTGTTCTGATGTTTGCTTCATAAATTAGAATCAACAATAAAGATTCTGGAATCAGGGCTTAAGTGGCAATTTTGTTGATGATGCATGACGCAGAACAGAATGCATTTTGCTCGGCCTCACAGAGCCGCCTTGGCAAGGCTGGCAGCAGCAGGACGTTTTCTGTGTGGGATGTTAGCTAAGGTTTTCAAAAGGCCGCCAATTATATACCTTCTGAGCCAAAGAGATGTTTTTCATCGCTATTTATATACTTTCATCCTAAATGGCCAGAATTCCAGGGATCATCAAGGACAACATGATCTTAAACAAAAATAATAATTTCTCCCACTTCTAAATGACACAGATAACTTGCATGGGACCAGGCCAGAGACAATTACTGTGATAAGCTTTCGGGTGGGGAATTGATTTACCATTGCCAGAGGAGCAGCCTGAGTTGGAGAGATACCCAGCGAATTGCTCAAGGTCACATAGGTAACCACACAACTGAGACTGATTCCTGGCCCATTCTTTCTTTTCCAGCTCCTCGGTCCCTACCTCCGGATGGAGTCATTCATTTCTCATCCTTGCGGGCCATGGCTTGAGCCTGTTTCTCTGCCTGATGAGACCCCAGTTTGCTCCTTTTCACTGCTGGCCTTGCCCAAGGAAAACCACACTCCTATCTTTATTTCTTCACTCCACTGTCGAGTTTCATAATCCGATTTCCATAGTTTCCCACCCTTACTAAAATTAGCCTCTGAGGACCTCTAAATAGTTCCTTTTTTGACCAATCAAGGACTGTGTGTTGTCTCTGTAATTCAGAACTAGAAATTAGAAAAATGGGATTTACTGTCATTTTTTCCTACTCAAAAAAAAGTGCATTATTCCCTAGAGTTGAGAAACCTCTGTTTATTGGTACTTTTAAGGACTGCTATCCCTACTTCCCCCCTTCCTCACAAAAACACCAGTAGAAAGCAATGGACAAAACTAGAATTAACCTAGAGTTAAAATTGCTATAGGGAGAAACAGGAGATTTATATGGGCACTGTACCTTGGCTAACCTAAGTACCATCACACCTAAATGTACAATTTCCTGATGGCAGAGAGCAACCCTTACCCTTCACCCTCAATTTGGCACCTGAAATCGAGGGGATTGGCAACAGGTATTCTGTGATGTATCAGCCATATCAACCTTCTTTCAACAGTATAGCCCTTAATCCACTCAGCCACTGAAATAAACTCTTATTCTTTACTTTTCCTATCCATCATGCTTCTGAGAACACTCTCATTCATGAATGAGTTGATGCTTTAAAGACACAACACTGTCTCTAACCAAGGAATATCACTTTACAGTGAAAGAGGGGAGGAAATGAGTTGATGTTCTTGGGCTCACTGGAATTAATAGGTAGTCTATCATCCCAAATTACATCTGGCTTTACTTGCTGGCAGATAAACCTATTAAACATTTTGCCACAGTGACAGCGAGAAGACATCAACCTGTGAGTTGCTGAGTGATTTTAAAGGCATATGCCTTGAACCAGTGGCCCATATTTTGTGGTTTCTTCCATAGCCAAGTTATATAGGTCTAAGAATCAATCACTTTCAAATTTTGTTTCCCATTTCAGCAGCTCCAGACTCTGGTGTCCTATAATTTTACTGGCCAAAAGAATGACATACTTACTTAGACACACAATAACACTTAGACTAAACAGCAGTTGAAACTGCCATGTGGGCATTTCTAGATTATTGGGTCACTAGTTGAACCATTGGGAAATAGTTCCAGTACTGGCCAAGTCGTTAACACTAAATCTTAAGAAATATTTGGCTTCTAATACATTTTATGCCTTCAGGGAATGGGTAGGTCCTTGGAACTCTGGGGCTTACAGGGCAACTCTTTGTATCCCCAAGTCCAAAGGAGCAGGTTAATGGGAAATTACCTTAATTTTCTATTGACAAGACTGCCAAGGACTCAGATCTCACAACCTCACAGGAATGGAGATCAAATCCCTGTGCTGCCGAGGCATCATCTAAAGGCTAAAGAGACGAAGGACAGGAGGAAATCAAAGATCTTGGCTCCCTCTCTTTTTTCTTTTCAAACACAAGGACAATTAATGTAGTCATTATTAGCTTAACATTCTTCCCTTTTTCCACTTTTATATATTAGGTGAACCACAGGTGGCTTTAGCTACCATTTAGCTTATAGGTAGTGAAATGGTGAGGAAAAATAACTAGATAGCAGTATGCTGACTCTAAAAGAAGAATTAGCATCACCTAGAGTGTGTGGATGATGAGGACAGAAGTCTTTAAGGGGTCTTTATAGTATTACAATCGCTGAACGCAATGGCACTGTATGTGTTTGGGCTTCGGTGGACAAGGTAAATGCATTAAAGTTTTATACATGATCATTGGATTTGTGAAATGGTAGCATCTGTAAAACTATGAGGAAGAAAGCCAACTCAGAATAATTTTTAGCCACCTAATTTGCACACAGTCTATTTTCATTCTCTCTAGGCAACCTACATGGTCCGACCAAATTAAGCACCCTTTTAAAAGAAGGCATTATAATGCTTATGTATTGGGTATAGTGAGAAAAAAGGAGGAAGAATTAAAAGGAATCAGTCACACCTTTATAAGTTTTACACCCTTGGCTCCAAGGTAGACTTCCCTGATTTGAGCTGAATAGTCATTCTTTCTCTTCCTTCCTTCCTTTCTTCGTTCCTTCCTTCCCTCCCACCTTCCTTGCTTGCTTCCTTCCTTCCTTCCTTCCTTCCTTCCTTCCTTCCTTCCTTCCTTTCTCTTTCTTTCCTCCCTCCCTCCCTGCCTCTTGCTTGCTTGCTTTCTCCTTTCTTGTCCAGGTCTCACTTTATCCCAGGTTGGAGTGCAATGGCAGGATTAGGCTCACTGCAGCTTCAGCCCCCTGGGTTCAGGTGATCCTTTTGCCTCAGTCTCCAGAGCAGCTGGAACTACAAGCATGTGCCACTATGCCCAGCTAATTTTTTTAATGTTTTGTAGAGATGGGGTCTCACTATGTTACCCAGGCTGGTCTCGAACTCCTGGGCTCTAGCAGTCCTCCTGCCTCGGCCTCCCCAAGTGCTAGGATTACAGGCATGAGCCTCTGTGCCTGGCCTGGTCTGAGTATTCTTGATCAGGATGTAGCCTGCAACAGATTGATGGCAGTGGACTCTGTAGAACCAAGTCATGACTATTATCAGTTGCTTATTTTATGAAGAAAATGGAAAGGGTTTAAGTTGGGTCTTAAAGTATACTCTCAAGATGAGTTTTGCAGCACTCACCCCTGGCTGAGGCTTAGCCTGAATAAGCCTCAGCCCCCACCTGGCTTCTGACCATTAGGACAAAGCTAGCTTCTCATCACTGATCTCCTTCCCCCAAGGTGGGGAGCTTTTCTTCTTTAATTGGTTCAAGTTCTTTGTCTTGCATGGACAAATTGGGCAACATTGAAATCAAAACATTTCTCTTTGCCAGATCATGCTGAGCAGTTCAGAATCATCTTTTATCCATTGCCTATTTTAAATCAAAATGCGAGCATAGCCTGTGCTTCCCTTTCTCGAGGAAGGGTAGATGAGAAACACGACAGCATGTCCCAATAGAATCCTGTAAAGAGGCCCACTGCTCCTACCTTTCCTTCCTCCAGCCAAGGTGAGACGATCACAAGCCCACTTTGAGAAGTAAAGCATGTGAAGAAATGAAGTCAAGGGGTGCCGTGTACTGAAGAGCACTTTTGAGCTGCCCACGATGCCCGGTTTCCTTATCCCAGTTACAAGTGCACTGCCCAGGTTCCCTGTCCTGGGAGGCAGGAATGACCTCTGTAGACCATAAGTGACTGTGTGGCCAAGAGACAGACAACCAGTAGGCCACCTGGAGTATTTCATAGCTTGCTACCAAAAATGAATTAGGGCAGTTCACCATTCACCCGTGAGAAACAACTGAATGAAGAAGCATGTTCTGGCTTGGCACAGAGTGATCGGCAGGCCACACAGCAGAGGCCTTCACTACCTGAGCACCAGGACAAAAAGCCTCAGGCCTTTGCTGCCAAGGTCCTATGATTCACGAAATACAGAACAACCCCTGACTCATACACAACACAATGATCCGCTTGGCATTTGGAATTCTGGATTGTGATTTTCCAGATTTCTCATGTTCCTATTCCAAGTATACCTTTATTTGAGAGATCTTGGACGGAATGACTGTAGATTCTATGCCCTAAGTTAGCATAACTAAAGAGGTGCTTTAAAAATTCAGTTCAGCTCAACCCATATTTATTAAGAACTTTCTGGGTTCCAAGCTGTGTCCTAGATCCTGCAGATACAATGATGAATAGTTCATGAAAGCCTCTCCTTCCAGTTTCTCCACAGTCCAGTATGGGAAAGAGGACATTTCTGCACTGCGCTATCTTTCATCTTCTGGGTTAGGCCTTGTACCTTGTGTTAGTTAATTTTATCCTCACATAAATCCCACAAATAAACTGTATTCTCTTTTAACATGTTGGGAAAAGAAGTGCTGAGAGGTCAATTAATTTAGCTAAGGTTACAAAACTGTAACAAGCAGAGAGAAAACATATGTCGTTTTCTCATTTCAAGTTCAAGCCACCCTCAGTGCTCCTTGCTACCTCCTTCATAGAACATATGTGTTCTGTGTTTGTTCTGTGTATGACTTCTTTTTATCCTCACTGCAATCTTACAAGAGAAGGATCACTATTCCCTCCCACTTTACAGATTTTTTTTAAAATGGTGTAACAGAGGCTGTAATACAGATGACAAAGTGGTGTGTTTAGTGGAGTTATCACCAAAGCTAAAGACTGTATCTATGTGAAGAGAGCTGTGAAATAGTGGAGAGCAATAAAGGGGTCCCATGACCCTCTTGTCCTTTTCTAAAAATGCTTCATCTATATTTGCTTGTACCTAATTTAACTGCAAATTAAAGTTAGCCCCTGAATCTTAAAGTTCGTAGGTATCTGTAGTCTGTGCAAGTAGTTATTAAATTAAATTACAATTCAGATGAGGCAGAGGCCTTATCCTGGTAAGAGTATCCTAGTAAACTTAGAAGCCTATTATCCTAGTATTCTCATTGACTTTATCATAAATACAATTGTTTTAAGGAAGAGGTGGCAACCCACGCATTTTGTTAGGTTTGTTTCTACTTCTTGTTTCATGTATCTGAAAGAAGGGAAGGAGTGAGTGACACTTGTATTTGAAAGCTAATGAACCGGAAAGGGATCAAAGGACTTACCAAGAAACCCTGCCTACAACCTGGATCTCTGTTTATTTATCAGTTAAACCCGTGGCTCTTGAGCAATATCTATAAGCCAGGCATATTGATGAATGTCCTGCTTCCCCAAAGCATATGAGAACTCTCTAGGACCTCATATATTTAATTACATCTTCCTTCATTCACCCTGTGGTTGAGAGAACTTTGTCTACCAAATTGTATTGTTAAGTAACAGTGTTTATGCTTTCCATTACTCAAAATTAATGTCAGGCATAATTATCACATGGAGCTTCTGAATAACATGACACACAGAGAGATCAGCTTTACTGATATAATACAATTAAATGCTGAGGAACTTGACATTTTAGTTAGTGTCAACAGCACTTAGATAGGAGATTTTGTGCTTTTATTTAAGCTTCCTGAAACATGGACGATCGCTCGTAGATTTCCAGTATGCTTCTCCTTAACAATTCCAGGTTCCAAGGAAGCAGGTTCCCAGGAAGTTGAGCTGCTCAGCATGTAGCGTTCCATCCACCCCCGCCTCTGTACCTGGCACCCTCTCTGCCCAGAAAGTCTTCTTTTTCCTCCTCCTTCCCCTGCTGATGACTCATTCAGCTCCACCATTCAGTCTGACTACTCCAGGAAGTGTATCTTAACGCTCTTCCTTCACCAATCCGGGGTAGATCACACTTCTCTGGGATTCCATGGTAAACAATCAACAAAATAATCACAAAACTGACTGCACTGTATGACAATACATTTTCTTATCTCTGTCTTACTAGATTGTGAGCTCCTTATGGTTATAATTGGTTCTTCTAGCTGGTTCTCCACGCCAGAAAAATTCCTGAAACCTAGTGAACATTCAATTATTGCCTAATAAATGAGAAAGGATAAGAGACTTGTCCAAGATCATGTAGTTAGTGACAGAGTTAGATTTGAATCTGAAGTTTTTTCCATGTGTCGTTTCTCACTGTAATGTATTTTCAAGATAAAGCAAAAGACCCACATTGGATAACCTATCACAATGCAGGCTCTCAAGGTCTTATCTTCCAAAGGCATTTTTTATGCTCTCTTTTTATCAAAAAAAAAAAAAAAAAAAAAGGTGAGCAACCTAGACATTGGCAGTTTGATTGGCAGGCAAAGTGATTTAAAGTAGTAGTTGCCAAACGAATTTTGCATGAAGAGCTCTTTTAAATGTAAAAACTTATTTTAAAAACCTAATGCATTATAATTGTACGTTAAATGTACACTGATTGGAAAGCACACATACCCACAACTTCTTGCAATAATTTCACATTCCTTAAAAATTTGCAACCCACAAGAGGGGAGTCACAACCTTAGTGGAAAGATCACTGAAGTGGGCAACCTCTTTGGGTCCCCTCCTGCTGTGGGAACTTTTCTGTCTTCTCAATAAACTCTACTTTCTCACCTTCGGGTAAAAAAAAAGAAAGATCACTGAACTGAAAGTTGAGAAGCTCAACTTCTGCTCGAACTCTGCTCCTGCCTATCAGAGGTTACTAGGCCTCCCTCCAACCTCCCAGTTCTTTGAACTATAAGTGAGGCTTCCATGTGAAGACTGGGATGCCAGGCTGTGCATTACACAACTGCACACCCCTGGAGTGATGTCCACATAGAGGACAATGCAAGTAATATCTCTTGGAGCTGTGCAGTGTAGCAGCCCTGCTAGAGAAACTTCCTGCCCTTATCACTGGCTGACTCTAGATTTAGCCCTGCTCTAAATGGATGATAGGATAAGGTTTCAACTACTTCTTTCCAAAAGTGTCAGTCATTCTCATCATTTTCTCATAGTCCTTCATAGTCAAGCTGACAACTTGGGAATTCTATTAATCAGTCCTCTAGTTCAGGCTGAACATTGACACCTTTCATATGAACCACCCTAACACTTATGCTTTCTCATTCCTATTGCCTCCTAGCTCATTTCTCCTTTTCCAAAACACTCTTTATGGGCAAAATGACACAGAACTGGTCTGTTGGAGTCTCCTGGGGACCCCACTAAGGATAATCAGGCATTTTAAGGGGCTGTTAAAAGCTCCGAGGCCTTCCTCCTCAGCCAAATGCACGCTTTCTTTCTCAACCACATCTGGCCCTGGTGACAGTTCCAGGAGAATGATCCTGGAGATTAGAGGCAATAATGACACATTAGCTCATCTCTTTCAGTCCCTGGCAGTGCTCTAGAGTAACAATGACATTGGAAAGGCATTCTTGCCCTCCCACTCTTCCTGTGGCTCTCACCATTAAACTCTGGAACGTGTCGCTCACTTCCCTTCAAAAATGATTTCTGAAATATAGCCTTGCACTTTTCTAAAAAACCCGCACAGAAGGAAGGAGCACGAGAAGGAGGGAAGAAAGAAGAGGAAGTATGAGAAGGAAGGAACAACCAAAGGAGGAAGAAAGAAAATACAGCATTTGGGGCATTTTGATCAACAGTTCACTTACGTGATTTTATTTTAATCCTTTTAACTATCTTGTAATTTGTGTATTGTAATTTTTCCTTTGCAAATGCAATATTCAGAAAGGTTGAAACATGCGTAAAGTCACACAGATTTGACACCATATTTCTATGGAATTTATGTTCTTGTTACTGAAATAAGAAGGTCTAGTACAGAGACAGAAAGAAGGAAGGAAGGTCCCAAAGACACTTATGATAAAAGTCTTAGTTTTTTTAATGTATGCACATTTATTTCTTTATGTTGCTCTGACCAAACCTCATCATTTTACACATGACAAAAAATGAAGCCCAGAGACCTTTAGGGAAGGGCCTGAGATCACACAGTGATTTATTGACAGGAGCATGAAAAGAACCCTGAGCTTTCAAAGTATCAACAATGTGATTTGTGATTTTATGCACAGCGTGGGAGAGTTCTTGAAGTAAAAAGTGTCTTGCATCCAAATTCTACTTTCAGTGTTTACTAAATATTTAATTTTAAGCAAGTTCCTTGACTTTTTTCCACAGGTTTTTGTTTACTAGACAAATAAGAAAACTCATCATAACATCAAATTTGGAGGGCTTTATGAAAACTAGGAGATATTATATGCACAATGTCTTGCACATAGAATGTATTTCAGTTGAAACTTTCTGGCTGCCAGAAACAGAAGCTGACTTTAGGGAAGGGCCTAAGACCACACAGTGATTTATTGACAGGAGCATGACAAGAACCCTGAGCTTGTGTGAAGATGTCATTGTCACTGTCACAGACACCAGAAGGCAGGAAACGAATTATAATGGCCACATAGATACTGAGACTGAAGAATCAGCTACCAATTCTCTTCTCTCCATTTCCCAGAAGACTCTTTGCAACCCCCATTCTTTATTCTCTGTTAAATAGATTCCTCCATTTATGCATTTTATACACATGCCATTCTGGTTATCCCAGTCTCCATATCACAGTTTTGGGTTCCAGTGCCAACCGTTGACCCACTATCATGCCTATATCTTTTTTGGTGATATTTATATGATTGAGAGTCTAATTAAATTCCACTTAGTTGATCAACTGGTGACTCTGGATCAAAATTCCTCCACATGTCCAACTAAAGGTGGCCATTTCCAGAGACCTAAGAGCCAGCATGTAACACAAGGAAGAAATTCAGTTTCTGTGGTCAGATCAACCTGGGTTTAAATTTAGATTTGTTTACTTATTTATTGGCTGAACTTGAGCAAACAGTTTAACATCCATGATACTTGACTTCACTCTTAAAATAGGAATAATATTATACAAAAGGAAGATTTGTAGAAGATTTCAGGAAGATTTGTAGAAAAATAGAATTAAAAGATAAAAACAAAAAAATATAAGCTTTATATCGCAACATAATGTCCATGAAGTCCAAGATAATTTTGCGAGCAATGATGCCAGCCATTTAGTCCATCCCTAAAGAACTAAGGGTCCTATGAATTAAACCATGCCAATACAGTCTTTTTTACATTACTAACTAAAGAGAATGGGTACTCTCTATAGATGTTTTAAGATTAGTGAACAAAACGAAGTCTGAAGGATCTGAATCAGGAGCGTAAAGTGGATGCCTGATAATTTCCCATCAAAACTCACCAAAATTGCCCTTGTTTGATGAGAACAATAAGTAGGAACGTTGTTGTGGTGGAGAAGGTCACTCTTTTAAAGCTTTCCCAGGTTTTTTGTTTTGTTTTGTTTTGCTTTTTGCTAAGGTTTTGGCTAGCTTTCTCAGAACACTTTCCTAATAAGCATATGTTTATCATTCTTTGACCCTCCATAAAGTCAACAAGAAAAATGCCTAGAGCATCCAAAAGGATTGTTGTCATGACCTTTGCTCTTGACTGGTCATCTTTTGCTTTGACTAGACTACTTCTACCTCTTGGTAACCATTGCTTTGATTGTGCTTTGTCTTCAGGATCATGGTAGTAAAGCCATGTTTTGTTCCCTGTTACAATTCTTCAAAGAATTACATCAGGATCTTGGTCTCACTTGTTTAAAATTTCTACTGAAAGCTCTGCTATTGTCTGTGGCTAATCTGGGCACAACAGTTTTGGTATCCATGAAGTAGAAAGTGTGCTCAACTTTCACTTTTCAGTCAGAACTGTGTAAACTAAACCATTGAGATACCTATGGTGTTCGCCATTGCTTCTGCTGTTTATCATTAGTCTTCTTCATGTAGGTCACAAACAAGGTAAAGTTCTTCCTCAAAAATCGATGTGAATTGTCTTCTGCTATGGGCTTCATCTTCCATATCATCTTATCTCTTATTAAAACAAGTTGCCCGTTTGTAATTGCTCATTTCTTTGGGAAATTGTCCCCACAAACTCTCTTTAAAGCATGAGCCATCTCACAATTCTTTCATCTAAGCTTCGTCAACAATTTGAACTCTGCTCTTGCTTCGGTTTCAGCAGAATTCATGTTGCTATAGTGGGGGCACTTTTCAAACTGATCCTTTTTAGTACCACTAATTAGATCCTGTTTAGACATGTTATAATAAGTTAGCAAAAGTTTATTTTGTTGCCAAAAATTTTGAAATATATGCATAGTTTTTCATTAACTTTTTGTGAAGTCCCCTCATATTTTCCCCATAAGGTTGTTATCATAGATCAGTAACATATGGGGCACTTAATACATGTTCAAAACCATTGGCTAGTATTACTGTTAAGAAAGTTGCACTTCCAAGGTGGTGAGAGAAGTGTTTCTCCCTTACCTTCATTTCTTTCCCTGCATAAATGCTGTTCATCTTTTAGTCCTAAGTTCAGCTATCACTTTTTCTGGAATACATCACCTAATATGCTTTAGGCTCATTAAGGGGGGGGGGTCCTCCTTGTGACTCAGATTCTTTAACTTTACCAAATACAAAATCACCTGTTTACTATCTTCACAATTAGTGTGTAAAATACCTTAGGACAAGGCATGTGTGCTAGATCCCATTATATCATCAGAAGATGAAACAATGTGGCATGCAGCAGTGCCCAATAAGCATTAGTGAATAATTGACTGAGTGAGTAAACAGCATAAAACAACACCTCACCTCAGAAGAAAGGTATATTGGGAATTATAGTTTTGTAAGAAAGACAGAAGCAACCTCCATCTAAATGCCACTAACACATTCTGGTTAAGAGTAAAAGTATTGTTTTCTGTTCAGGAGTGTTTCTGATGAACTGTATGACTCCAGCTCCAACATCCCCAAGCAGAAAAGCAAGAGTTAAAGTAGGTTTTAAGTCTTATCTAGAAGACAATCAAATTATTTACATCTGCTGTGTCTTCATTTCCAAGAGTAGCTAAGATTTCCACTGAAAAAGAGAACTCAGGAGTTTATATCTTACCTTTGTGAGCCACCTCCACCCCTCTCCATGAAGGGTTCATGATTTAATTGTCAGCTCTCTTTCCTGATGCTCACAGGCTGCTCACCTATTCTTGTTCCTAGTTTGTTAAATTTAGAGTTCATCAAGTCTCCACTTATGGGCTTTGTGTTGCGCATGCAAGATGCAGCAAAAAGCATCAGACTCCCTTCCTCCAAGAGCTTTTCTCCATTTGTAAAAGCCCTCTATGTGAAGACCAACAAAAGAGTCTATGACTTTGGAGTGGTGTTCGTCTTTTAAATATTTAATCCCATGTTTGTCCAATGGGAAAGCTGACCATGAGAGGTTTTCTGGAGATAATTGAGTAAAAGGCATCATTGGCTTCTGCTTAAACATATACCTTTCTGAAACTACCTTGCCTCGCGTTGAAATAACTTACAAAATAGAAGGGCCAGAGTACTGGGCCAAAGACAATAGACAATGTATGCATTTCTTAATTCGGCAGGCAGTAGAGATATTACACACCATGAAGATGGCTCATGACATAGTCTGATTAAATACATCTACCACTGCTGTTAACCGTAGAGCAATCTGAATCATCACTCTCAGCATTAGTGGGTAGCAATAGCCCCATTACAAGGGGGCTATTGGCATCCTGAAATGTGTGCAGAGCTCAGTTTGAACTGCTCACTTGTATCTTTATTTTTTATTTTTTGAAAAAGACAGTCATGAAGTAGTTCCTATGACTTTGTCATCCCATATCCTACTCAAAAGGATTTAATAGACTCGTTATGCAAATATCTAAACTTTGGATTGAAATACCTGAGAAATGCTTTGGAGTCATTTCTATAACATTCAATGCTGGTGTTTTAAAATTCTTCTGTCTGCAGAATTCAGGCCACATTGCAAGCATTACCTAATTCAACCTACTAGTGTCCAGGGAGCTATCAGGTAAGCATCAATCCTTTCAGTTTCACCTCAATGGAAACTGAAGCATGGAACATTGTCCAGAATATACCTGAGCTCATAATACAACAAAAAATAAATCAGAGCAACCGTGAAACCTTACCCAAAGAGTTCAACTAAAATGTCTCATGCAAAATTGCTATCAGTATCCTAACTGAATGTTGCAACATTGCAGCACAGAGCACACAGTAGCTTTAAATTATATAACTGCAGCACCCTAATTTAGTAAATAGAAAAAGCTCTTGAGGATCCCTAAGTAGGTTGGGAATCAGCTCTAGGGCAGAGCTGTCTCAGGAGACAGCATTGGTGTAATGCAGTGTTTTCCAACGTGTGTTCTGGGGAAAAAACATCCCAAGTGACATCTGATGAGAAAAGGTCAAATAAACATAGGAATTGCTACATGTATGTTGTACCTCCTTTTGAATATTTATGCTAGCATCAAAATAATTTTGAGAAATTGTGCAGTATAAAAATATGTCCAAAAGGTAATATATCCTTTTGAATTATTTGTAAGTAACAGAAACAGGCTATGGTTAACTTAACTAAAAAGGAGTTTTTAGAAGGATACCGACGGAGAGCTCATGGAGGCCAGCTGGGAATGCAGCATCCTTTGGAAGGACAAGGACTAGTCAGGGCTGATGCAAGCATTTTCACAAGAATCCATGGGCTTTCCTCAGGCCACATCTGTCAAGGAACACAGTTGCAGAGTTCTTCGCCCCTCCGTCCCTATGGGTAACTTTACCTGAATAGAGATTACGGCTGGGAATCAAAGACAACAGCTTTGCCTAGGATGTGCCACTGAACCACAGTTTGACCTTGAGAAAATCACAAAATCAAATAATTACTATGTATGATGGGCAATATTATTTTAACAATTGTTTGTAGTTTTAAAATTATAATCTAAATAGAATTTTATGCCTTTTACATCTCTTGATGGTCTTAAGAATCCCCCTGAGTGTTTCTTTGGTTATTTTTCCCAAACCACTTTCTTAACTGTGTAGTGCAGTGACGCTCAAGACAGTTTAGTTTTATTTTTCTCTGTAATGTTTTTCATTGGGAAATCTTAAATGTGGTCAAAATAAAGCAATGAGAGATTTGACCTCTAAAATGGAAAATTTTCACTGGAAAATTTCTTATACTGCAAAAAACAATAACAAAAAGTAGAGAGGGGATGGTGGTATTTTGTTTTAACTCTAGATTCTAGCTCCCAAAACTGTATGCTTCTATCAGAAGGCCATGCCCCAACATTTGCTTGCTGTCACACAGCAAAAGGATTAGGTGTTTGTTGGGCCAGTTAGGCTTAATCTTTCCTATAAAGGTCTAAAGAAAAAGACTAATGCAGGCGGAAGGAAGGAAGCTTTCTCTCCAACCTCTCCTTTCTTTTCTACCCAAAGAACAGGAATACCTGTCAGGTCTCAAGTCACCAGTTGGAGGGAATTTACAAATGATAGGTTTTGTGCATTTAAAAAAAAAAAAATAAGTGTGGTTCTTTTCTTTTTCCCTTTTATCCATATAATCTTTGCAACAAAATGATTTTTTCTTGCCTGAAAAGAAACTCAGGCATGCCTCTGATATTCTCTTTCTTCTACACTATTCCCATGCATTCTTTGTTTTTCCTGGCTGCCATACCTGTTCTCATCTTTTTTGCCAGACCCAGGGTGATATAAGATTCTAATATTTGGGGAGATGACAGAGAAAGGTTAGCTCCAGGCCAAAGAACCCACTCTAGCAGGGCTTGCAATATTCCGACTTGGAGGATCAGATCCAACCTACTAGTAATACCAAGTTTGCTTCTCCTTGCCATGATTCTTGAGTGACATACAAAATGGTGTCACTCTGGTTCAGATCTCTAGAATGGATTTAGGAAGCCATTCTAAGAAAGATTGCCTTCACAACCTGCAACCTTTCAAAAAATTGAAACTTACCTTGAATCTTTGACCTGAGCCAAACCACCACAACTGCAACATGCTAGAGTATAGCTCAATTTCACCAGCATTGTACCTCCTGAACAGCAATGGCCAATAAACTATAGACTCATGTATTAAGCTAGCTGCTTCCACCAATGATAATTATTCCAAAGGAATTTATGTAATCACTTTCAGCTTTCATTTAAAATGCCCTATAACCTTCCCTTTCTTCAGAACACAATTTGGCTTCTAATGAAATCTTTGTCTCCCAAATTGCAATTCCTAAGACCCCAGTAAACACCTCATGTTACTGCTTTGCAGCCTGGTCTTTTGCCTCATCTTAGTTAACTGATTCTTGTTTGCATATTCATTTCTTCAAAAATACTTATTAATAAAGAGCACTCTAGGAGATGCAATAGTTTAATAAAAACCTGACTTTTGACCTTGGAAAGCTTACAGTTCTATAGAAGATTTTAAAAAATCAACCACATATAGAAAAACTATATTTCAAAAAATAACCAAGTGTTGCTTTTTCTCCTCTAAATTATCCTTGTTGTTCCAGAAGAGGATGAATCAGCTTGAAAAAAAGAAGTAAAGTGAATTTTTGAATGGATTTTTTTTAAAGCTTATTATAGGAATTATTGTCTTGAAAACCATCGAGAAGAGGCTTAAAGTAAAAACTTGTCTCTAAATATCAAGAGTATGCAGAACATTAAAGAGGTGGGTGAAAAGTATATCCATAATTTTATATTTGAAAGGCATTCAGAGATGTCAGTGGTCATATCACCCTGAATGTACCCAATTTCTTCTGATCTAGGAAAAAAGACATTTAATAAAAAATATTCCCAATTATTTAAGAGAATAAGCCTGTGTTTGGTATAAATTGCTGAGAAAAGGGCTCATTGGTTCTTCCTTCTCCTAAGATAAAACCACAAAAAGATGGGCTGGATGAGGGTCTCACTGCCCCTGTTGCATCCTGGAAAGAAGACAAGTCTTATAAGAAAACCAGATTCCATCACAGCACCACAGCCCTGTGGTAGCTATGGTTGAGTGAGGTGCCTACCATATGTGCCTAAGGGCAGCTTCACAGCATGTAGCAGACTCCAGTGGGATGCTGTCTCAGTCCATTCTGGCTGATAGAGCAAAGTACCATAGACTGAGTAGCTTATAAGTAACAGAAGTTTATTTCTCACCATTCTGGAGACTGGAAAGTCCAAGATCAAGGCAGATTCTGTGTCTGATTGGGCCCACTTCCTAGTTCATACATGGCACAATCTCACTGAGTCCTCACATGGTAGAAGGGTTGAGGGGGTTTCTCTTGGGCTTCTTTTTAAAGGTACTAAACCCATTCATGAGACAATCCATGTCCCATGACATAATCACTTCCTAATACTATCACGTTAGGGGTTATAATTTCAATATGCCTTGAGGAGACACAAACACTAAAGCTACAGTAGGTATAGAACATCAACTAAGTTTGAAGCAATCTTCCCCCACACACAGCCCCCGCTGAACAAGGGACAATCAAGTCCTAGCCTCAGGCCAGCAAGTCTCTGGGGTAGGATTAGGTTGAGATAGAGGGCATAGATGTCCTAATCAGAAGTCATCACGGGATCAGGAGTAGCAGCAAGAAACACCGGTATAGGCAGGAGCAAAAAGGGACATATAGATCTCAGCACTGGTTGTACAGAATAGAGAACCATTAAGAATAAGGCACCCCATTTCCTCTCAGGTCCAGTAACTCATATTCTCCTGAGAGAAGGGAAGGTGATAGGCAAAGAAAAGCACTTGAATTAAAATAATAGCTTTTACCTGCAAGCCTGCTAAAAACATCTGAAAGTGACTTGTGGCAAGATTTAGTAATTGCAATGTGAGAGTAATCCCAGGAGCTAAATCTTGTTGTACAGAAATGAAGGACTTTACATCTTTGTACACGTTTGTACTGTGTGACTATAAATGTTCATAATCATAGCACAATTTATAATTACAACCTGTTAAATGTACTATAAAGAAAAAGTATAAAAGATGTCACACAGGTATACACTAGATCTAGTCTTGCGACTATGAAATGGTTTCCCTTGTAGAATTGATATTTGATGAGACTTGAAGGATGTGTGGCAGGTGAGAAGGAAAAAAGAACACTTCGCACAAATGGAAAAACAAGTGAAAGTCCCCATGACAGGAAGGAGTATGATACATCTTTGGAAAAGAAAATCAACCAAGGATGATGTGAGATAGATTGCAGAGATATAAGAAGAAACTGAGATGTCAGGGTGGGGGAGGATGAGCGGGAACCCGGTCCCAAAGGAGCTTGTGAGCCAAATTATGTGTCTTGCTCTTTGTGCTGAAGACGAAGAGACCCCTTTGAATCTTCCAAGTATGAAGAGGAAGAAATTGAATTTGTATAAGTAGCACTGTATCCAGATATGGGAAGTGGATTAGAGGTTGCAAGCAAAGGCATGGAGGAGGCTGTTTGGCGGGGTAGTGTAGTGGGGCATGGTTGAGATGATAGAAAAGGACAGGCATGGAGATGAACAGATACAGATAAACATGAGACAAGCTAAATGCTAAAAGTCAGAAGGACTAACAGATATGGATTTCAAACAGGAGTGAAGGCAGAAGAATTCAGCAGTTGACATTGGCATTGACAACCATATTTGAGCATTCCTACAAACCTTAGTATGAATACCAACAAAATCCCATTATTCTTTTTTATACCTATGGCATTGATTCTGAAATAACTGGGAAGAATATCATGGCCTGTGCTTCATTTGACTTCCTAAAGATAATGTTTCAAAGTTCAAATTTTAAAAAACATTTTATCTAAAAGAATGCTTTAAAATGACTGAGACTAAAATTAATCAATTGCCCTACATTTAAGCAAGTGATTTAAAAATGGATTTTCAGTTTCCAGGTCATTTTTAAGATGTAAAATGATAATTTCCACTTTATTTTTCTATTCTATTAAGAGTAGAGTAGGCCACAAACCTTCACCTTTGCAGATTCATCACATACAGAGGTAATTTCATTGCCTTCTCTTTTTTCTGGACTTCTCTTTAGTTTCACTTAACCCTCTTATTTGTTTTCCCAAACTTTAAGAATATAAATATGCTCAGATGTAGTGTGGTGCTCTGCTTCTTTTCAGCATTCAGGAAATGGACTATGTGCTTTCAGAACTTTTTTCTTTTCAGAGTGGGAAAATAGACACATCTGCAGGCCAACAAAGACACACACATTGAAAATTCTGTACTTGTCTAGACATAATCAGACCCATTTCACAGTAGGTGTTAAATGCTTCTAATTAAGATATTTAAGAAAATTTTAAAAATTCAAGAATGGTAGCAAAATGTTAACATTCAAAAACCAAAATTCTTATTTTCTCTGGTTCCACTTGGGTCTCCATAGTAACCAGAATTCTTACTGGCTTGATTCTCTGCTAATTGATTTTATATATCCATATATGTGCATAAAATAAAAAGATAAATATTAACAAGTGGAACATGTCTTCCTTTAATTAGTATGCTGTTTAACCTATTCTTTCTTCTCCATGCTTCCTATGTTTCTTCTTTCTCATAGCCTCCTAACCAAAAAAGATTGATCTTTTCCAGGTGGTGTTGACACTTCCAAGGGATGCTTCAGTGGGCATGATGGACTGGAAAGAGAGGGTAGGCTACAGAATTTGACATATTATTATGTCACTTGCCAAAAGGGGATAAATTGCATTACTTCCCTCCCATTAGACAGGGAGACACCCTTCCTTTTATCGGAGCTAAAGTATCGCCACCTGAAAATATTTATCTGAAGATGGCATTGCACAGAAAGGCAAAGATGACTCTATAGGATAAATCTGTCTGCTTGCATTCACGGAGGCTAGTCAGGAAGTAGAAATTAATCTCATTACAAAGACTTTTCCCATCTCGTTCCTTCATTTCTTTCTCATGGCTTCAGCCATGCTGCACCACAATGCTTCTTTATAGTTCTACAAAAGACACACCCTTGTAAGTCATCCTTAACTTTATTTTTCTTGTTCTCAAATTATGGGGGAAAAAAATCAAGCAATCATTTCACCAGTGTTCTATATAGACAGAAACTACTGTAGAAAAATGCAAAAAGAAAAATTCAAGAGCATTGGGAGTGAAAAAGATGTATAAAAAATGGAAAGCAAGGTTTGAGGCAATATGGTGCAGAATTTTAATTCACCTTGAGGACTATCCATTTCAAAGCTCTGGTGAATTTTCTAAGATGTATATAGTTTCTTTACCGCAATATTAGAGTTAAATGAAGTGCAATCATGGGAACTGATGACTCAGGGGATTAATTTGTTTGTATAAACTCTTGATCAGAGGAAGTTTTTTGGAAGGTACATCTTATTTTCATCTGAACTCCATTATTATTTCATCAGTCTCAGCTGGTATCTTATAAATTTCTGATGGCAGTTTACAAGGTGTTAAAGAAGCAGCCACTTCCCTTCATAATTTTGTACAAAAATGAGCAAGTACTTTGGTTTTTACTTGGGTAGTTATTGTTGGCTAAGTTCAGTAAAATATGTAAAACTTTACTCCATCTCATTCATCTATTAGGTTAAGGGAGAGTATGGTGTGTGATAACTTCAAAGATCTCATAGTCTTATTTCTTGCTCATGGTATATATAGTGTGGGTTGGTAAGTGAGACTTTGCTCAAAGAAGTTAATCAGGGATCCCAGTTGATGGAATTCACCATTTTAAGAGGCTACTCCTGCAATAGGAAGTTTGGGGATTCCATGGCAGGAGAAAGAAAAATTGGAGAATTGAGCCCCAGTATTAAACGGTTCACCTTGGAAGTGAAACTGGACACCTTTGCTCACATTTCATTGACTTTAAAACGATTAAGACATGTACTCCACATACCAGGAAATAAAGCAGATCCTAAGACTGACAAATATTGGTAATGTCTATTCCACCCCTTTTTCCTCAGATTAGGCATTTGGGATTATACTTTGTAGGGGGCGAGTCCTAAGTAATTCACATGATTCCTGTCCCCCACTCATGAGTTCATCCTCTATGTAACCCTTCAGTCATAAATTTGGGTTGGACCTGTGTGTTAGTTTTCACGGTTTTGAAGAATTGAAGTACGAGATCAAGGTTTTAACAGAGTTGATTTCTTCAAAGATTTCTCTCCTTGGGTTGTTAATTGCCATCTCTTCCCTCTATCTTCATGAGGTCTTTCTTCTATGCATTGTTATGTCTAACCTATTCTTCTAAGTAAACCAGTCATATTGAATTAGGGTCTACCTTAACAAACTCCTTTAACCATAAATATGTTTTTAAAGGTACTAGCTCCAAATACAGTCACATTCAGAGGAACTGGGGATTAAGACTCGAATATGAGTTTGGGAGAGAACACAATTCAGTCCAGAGCAACTTGACCTGTGACTTGTCTCTAGCTAACAGAATATGGTGAAGGTGAAGGACTCTTGTAGATGTACTTGTAATTAAGGTCCTAAAACAGTTTATTTTTAGTTATTCAAAAGAGAAATTATTCTGGAAGGGACTGAGTTACTCAGACCTAAGCTATTAAAAAGGAGATGAGACTTTCTCTAAGGAGAGACACTCTTCTGGCAGGTTTCATGAAGTAACCAGCCATGTGGCAAGGACAAGTAGGTGGCCTCTAGGACCCAACGGCAGCTTCCAGGACACAGCCAGCAAAATGCTGGTGTCCTCAGTCATCCTTCTACAAGGATTTAAATTCTGCCAGCTCCCTGAACTGCCTTGGAGCTGGATTCCACCCCTGCCTGGACTCCAGTGAGAACATGTCCCAGTCCGCACCTTTGTTAGTACTTGGCAACAGAAACTAATCCACGGCCAGAGTGACTTGGTTCCTATTTGAGGTGCAGCAATCTGATGGCTTGGAAATGTGATTTTAGACAATGGTTCACTGAAGGTTAAAGAGCATTTCAAAAAATGTGTGTGTGTGTTTGTTTTAATAACCTCATTCCTCTTTTCTGTGTTGCCTCTACCTTTGTTTTCTCTTGCTTCATTTTTCTCTCCTATTATTTGTTGTCTTTCTTTTTCTCTTAAAAATTTATTATCAATTTTTTATTGACAAATCATAATTGTGTATTTTTATGGCATACAACATGTTGTTTTGTTTTATGGATACAGTGTAGCATGATTAAACCAAGCTAATTATCATAGTCAACACTTCACTTACCAATCATTTTTTATGGTGAGACATTTGAAATGTACTCCCTTAGTTATTTGAAATATACAATGCATTATTATTGACTGTAGTTCCCCTGCTGTGCATTAGATCTCTGTTGGGAGCCAGCCATGGAGGCCTGCCTACTGACAAAATCCAGGGGCTGAAGACCCCCGGTCACAAAGCGAACCTGGGCAGCTAAGACACCCTTGCTTCTTCTACTTTTGTTATTAGTGCTGCCGAAAAGTTCTGTACAGTCTGAGGATGGAAAGCAAAATTCCACTCATGCCTCCACTACCCCTTACAAAAAGGCAAGAGGGGAATTCATGAAAAAATTACCTTCGCTTCATTTGAATTCCTCCCTAGGTTTCCACATCCCCGGCCTCCTGGTATTAGATCACGCAATCACTTGATTAAACAATGTAGCTGGGAAAATTGTAAAATATCAGAAGGTGCTCAATTTAATGTTTGTCAGGGAACTCACTGGCCTTGCCAGGAAATTATCAATAGAGATTTTAAATATCATGTTCGGGTAGATAATCACTTGTAAGATTTTATTTCTTCTGATTGTTAACTAATTGGATAAATTTGAGAAGCTACAGTTTGTATTTTTAGGAAGAGTGCCAATGCAAAAATTATATTTACTTAATTTCTTAATTTTTACATGTGGTATATTATGCTTAAGAAATTAACAATCACATAAATATTAGAGCACCCTTGGCTTTACTTCCCTTTGTTAAGGAGGTTTGTAATTCTGATTAGAGATTGTAACTGAGATGACTTAAGCCCTGGAGACCCTTTGTTTTACAAACATTAAAGCCCAGTCTCCCTAACAGGGGATAATTGACGCAGATTGTAAATACCAGGTGTGACATT
>CAUYQG010236504.1:0-22405 GCA_963574415.1 Tarsius wallacei | reverse complement strand
GGCTAATACTAGTGGTATAACTTTGGGTAAATTGCCTGATTGCCCTGTGCCTCAGTTTCTCCTTCTGTAAAATGGAAATAATAACAGCCTCTACCTTCTAGAGTAACGGTGAGGATGAAACGAGCGAATGCAGGAAAATCCCTTCAAATGCCTCCTGGCATGTAGCAGGGGCTCTGTAACAGTTGGCTGGTATCTCCCTCCGTGACTAGCATTCATCCCCCATTTCACCCCTCACGCCCTCCCCTGAGCCCCCCTCTCTGTGGCCTTAGAACTCCAGGTTCCTCTGAGAAGCTCCCCTGACAGGCCCACCCAGCTTGGTTACACCTGCCCAAGGAGACCCCACTGGAGCCTTGAGACCGTCAGGCCCCAGGCAGCCCTCAGGGTCCGCAGCATCCCTAGGGAGACTGCAGGCCCAGCTGCTCAAGGGCCCATCCCTGTCCTGCAGCTCTTTGACCTCATCTACCGTGAGGAGACGCTGTTCAACGTCATCAAGAGCGTGACCCGCAATGGCCGCTCCATCCTGCTGACTGCGCTGCTGGCCCTCATCCTGGTCTACCTCTTCTCCATCGTCGGCTTCCTCTTCCTCAAGGACGACTTCATCCTCGAAGTCGACCGGCTGCCCGACAACCACTCCAGAGGTCATGGGGGCCCCCTCCCCCAGGCGGGTGGCAAAGGATGAGATCGGGTCTCATGAGTGTCTGGCATCAGGACCACGCCCTGCAGTACTCATCCCAGGCCTCTGTCTCAGTTTCTTCTCTTTGGTTCTGGGGGTTTAGCTCATGCCAATCCATCTGCCTCTTTTCCTGGGACAGTTTGAGGGGATGGGAGAGCCTTGGGTCTCTGGCCCTTAAGGAACCACCTTCTTGAGAGCTAGAGCCCCTTGTAGGCACTCATTTGTGTTAAACTTGGTGTTTGCAGGGGCTGCCTGTGCCAGGCCCCAGGAAACAGAGACCCCCCCCCCCCCCACCCTCAGTGTGAAGCCCAGTGGGGCCAGAGGCAGGGAGACCCTTCACTGTAGCCAGACAGTGAGAGCTTGCAGGGTCAGGGAAGGTTTCCTGGAGGATGTGATGCTGGGGATAGAGCCAGGGGATGACGAGGGCAGGCCCTAGACCTCCTGGTGACTCATCCCTGTCCCCTACAGCCAGCCCCCTGGGAATGCCACATGGAGCTGCTGCATTCATGGGCACGTGCAGTGGTGACAAGATGGACTGTGTCTCAGGGGTCTCAGTGCCCAAGGTCCTGGAAGGTGAGGGTGGTGTGCCTGCCGGAGTCTGGGTAGGGGGTGAAGGCAGGCGCCTGGGCCTGACCACACTATCCTCTTGCAGAGGACGAGGAACTGGACAGCATGGAGCGGGCCTGTGACACTCTGCTGATGTGCATCGTCACCGTCATGAACCACGGGCTGCGCAATGGTGGCGGTGTGGGTGACATTCTCCGCAAGCCCTCCAAAGATGTGAGCGCCCTTCCTGCTCCCAGATCCACGATGCCCAAGCTCCGGTGTGGATCAGCAACTGGGGAGCCCTGTCCTTAGATCTTCAGCGTATAACCCCCTTTCAGACTTTCCACACCAGCCAGTTCCATCCCATTGTTACTGAGCTGTCTTCACTCCCTCACTGTGGGTGCCATCAGGAAAGACCTTGGCAACCCAGCTTTGCCCCAGGCTGGGGAAGGTGTGAGTCAGACCAGCTGGGGCCACTGGCATCCTCACAGTCCACAGCAGGGGAGCTGAGTCAGTTCTCCCCAAGTTGCTTGGGAGTGAGAAGCCGCCTCCCTGGCCAGACAGAGGGTTTCTCCAGTGTGAGGCCAGGCGTCCTGAGGGTGGGGCAGAGGAGTTCAGCGCTGGCTCGTTCCCTAACCAACGTGAGGGGCAGAGACACGTCCAGACGCGCAGCTACCGCCCCACACCAGTCTCCGCCAGGGCTTCCTGCATGTCCTGGCCAAGCCACTCTTTCCTAATCCAGACTCAGGGCCTCTGGTTTCAGTGCTCGCTCAGAGGACCCAGGCTGGGTCCACTTTGCCACCGCCATAGAACCATAGCCAGAGGCCCTGAATGCCTTCTGCTGGGGTCCACAGCCCTGACTGCCTGCCCAAGTCCTGTCCTGTCCAGGTGAACTTGAACACCGCTGGGTCCAGCCTCCCCTTTTGCCCCTGCAGGAGTCTTTGTTCCCGGCCCGAGTGGTCTATGACCTCCTGTTCTTCTTCATCGTCATCATCATCGTGCTGAACCTCATCTTTGGGGTGATCATTGACACCTTCGCTGACCTGCGCAGCGAGAAGCAGAAGAAGGAGGAGATTCTCAAGACGACGTGCTTCATCTGTGGTGAGGGGCAGCGCCTGCTCTGCGGAGGCTGTGGGCTTGGGGGGCCTGTGTGCTGGGATGTCATCACGCCCTGGGGAACCCTGCCCTGGGCCTGACGGCTCACTGGCTCCGACTGCTCATCCCAGACTTGGGGAGGACGTGACCTTGCCTGAACTTGGAGGAACAGAAGCGAGTGAGAAAGGGCCATTCCTTTAAACTCTCAGTTGGTTTTCTGTGAGGACACTGAAGCCCAGGCAGTGGCTGCAAGGGTCTGGTCTCCTCACTTTCCCCAGCCCCGGTGTGAAGCGCTGGCCCCTCACCAGCCACCTCAGGCCAGGAACAGGTGTGACCTGTAAGACCATTTCCCCAGCCCCTCCTGCTTCCCCTGGGCTTGGGGAATTCTGGCGTTTGCTCCTTGTCACTGCAGGAGGGAGGGCTGCAGCTGTGGCGGCAGGATCTCCAGGCTAATGACGGCTGCTTTAAATAGAAGTGACCCACATAGCCCAGAGCGAGCTGTCGGAATCATTCACCCCCAGAACAAATGCCCCACCCTAGGCTGGGTCCCCTCAGCAGGTGGCCCCGCAGTGGCTCTTGAAGGCTGATGGTGTCATCCCCCGCCGTCTGCACCAACAGGTCTGGAGAGGGACAAGTTTGATAACAAGACAGTGTCCTTTGAGGAGCACATCAAGCTGGAGCACAACATGTGGAACTACCTGTACTTCATCGTGCTGGTCCGCGTGAAGAACAAGACGGACTACACGGGCCCCGAGAGCTATGTGGCCCAGATGATCAAGGTGTGAGCGGGGGCTGCGTGCCAAGGGCCCTCATGTCACAGCCTCCTGAGTCCCCGGGACCCTGGAGAGGAGCGCCCACATCTGTCTGAAGGTCTTGGGAGGCCTGGGGGAAGGGCTGCCGCAGAAACCTGTGGCAGCTGGAGGCAGCCCTCAGCAAAGCCGTCAGCCCCAGAGGATGATAGTGGCGACAGGGCCTATGGGTGGGGGAGACCTGCCATGGCCAACGATCTGTGGGTCACTCCCAGGGAGCCTTTTCTAGCTTGGCGAGAGGGAGGGCTGCTCCCTAGAGTCTATCTAGATGGTCCCGGACCAAGAGGGAGCCTGGGAAGCCTGAAATCTATCAGGCTTAAAGGAACCAGCATAATCTGTCCAGTTTCTACAGTAATGAGGGAATGTGGCAGGGCTTCCCATGGAAAAGGGCATGTTTGTCTTCTAAGTCTATATTTTGGCCTGATCTTTGCATACAGCTTTATCTGTTGGTCTGAGAATCACAGCTTGCAGTGAGGAACCAGAAAACCAGGGTGCTTGGTTCCTCCTCCCCCCAACGCTTCCTCTGTCCTGGGACACGTGGCTTTGCCTCCTAGACACGTGTCAGATGCCAGCCCTCCTCGTGGAGCCTCCTGCTCCCTCAATTTGCCATCTGTCTGGCTTGCGTCTTCCCAGGGAGTGGGGCGGGAGGGAGGGTGGAAGGAGACTCGGGGTCCGAGTGCAGAAGCCTTCCTCCCCCTCACGGATGCGATGACAGTAAACAGATGGTGCTGATACCCGCGAAGGACAACTCAGCCGCCAGGGCTGCCTAACGGAAGTCGGTCTGTCACGGGGCACCATGTTCACTGCCAACTGACCCAGACCCTGGGAATGACCCAGGTCAATTCAGATTTTCCCCGGCGAGTAACTTTGCCAAGGATGGGCAGAAGCCTCCCCTCATGTTACTGTCTTTCTAAACGAGGCCTCCCCTGGCCAGGCAGGCCTGCTCACCCCACTGTGATATTCTTCAGAACAAGAACCTGGACTGGTTCCCCCGGATGCGGGCCATGTCGCTCGTGAGCAACGAGGGCGAGGGGGAGCAGAACGAGATCCGCATCCTTCAGGACAAGCTCAACTCCACCATGAAGCTGGTGTCCCACCTCACCGCCCAGCTCAACGAGCTCAAGGAGCAGGTGTGCCCCCCGCCCTGGCCTGGTCCTGCTCGGGTCCCACGTGGGGCAGCCTCAGCCTGCTGTGGGGTGAGGCGGTGTGGGGTGAGCAGGTGCTGGGTGCCAGAGCCCTCCTGTCGTCTCTCCAAACACACTCTCCCCTCCATGAAAGCCAGCTCGGGGTTGGCAGCCCCTGCCCTGCGCCCCTAAAGACAAGGCCCAGTGGAAACTTGGTTCTGGAGCGTGGGCTCTCCCTTTCTCACATCCCCTTCCTTTTCCAGCCACTAGGGGGCCCCCTCCAATAGGCCACTGCAGACGGGGGAGTCGAAGGCACCTCCTTGCTTCTCCAGACCCCCCTCTGCACGTGGCAGTGACTTCCTGAGGGCCAGGCAGTCCCTGTTAGGTGAGGCGGCTTCCCGGCGACACCACCTCAGGGGTTTGTGACATGCTAATTGAGAACAAGGGTTTAGAGCGGACATCCACATCCTCCAGCAGCCCGAGGGGCCCTGGCCTGCCTCCAGGGCTGAGTGGCAGCTGGGTTCATGGGGAAGAGTGGGCACCAGCCCCTCCAGAACAGCAGTGGAGGAAAGGGCACCGGGCAGCCTGACCAGGCCTGGTGGCATCTGTTTAACCCTAGATGACGGAGCAGCGGAAGCGCAGGCAGCGCCTCGGCTTTGTGGATGTCCAGAACTGCATGAGCCGCTGAGGAGAGTGCTGGAGGCCCCAACAGGGAATGCCGTCACTGGACAATGACTGGGAAAAACACTGCCCTGGCTCGGGTCGTGTGGCCTGGGAAGCAAACTGGCCAGCCTTTCCAAGGCTAAGTGCCCACCTGACCTCTAGTGCCCTCCCTGCCAGACATCCCCACATAGCTCAAGCTTTGACAAGCATGGAGGGGGAGGCTCAGAGCTGACATCCTGCCTAGAACCCTTAAAAAGACTCAGAAGTTCACTGGACTCAGTTTACCTTAGTGCCTTAGCAGAAGACAAGTCCTGGAGACCTTTTTCCCTTAAAGCAATAACTGACATCCCTTTGTAGTCTTCCTTGTGGGTGGATAGGAGTGGGGCCACCTCTGTATCTCCAAGCACTACATTTTGGCTGCTGCCTTCCTCTGGGGGAGGTGGCAGTCATGCTGTTCCTAGTGATGTTAGGGCTTTGTTATTTAACTTATTCCAGGGTGCTGTGCTCAGCCCTGCCATGGCGGCATGGCCTCCTCATGCCTCACATCTGCTGTAGAGTGTGCAGGCCTGTCTGTGTCCAGGCCATCCCCAGCACAGCTCCAGGTGGCCTGGTGTCTCAAGGACAGACAGCCTGGTTCCCGGGACCTACCCCTTCCAGGGATTCCTGGGGGCGAGCACACACCTGGGTGACAAGGGCTGAGCTGTGCCAGAGTGGCTGTTTTTTGACTGCTTGTTTTTTCTCCTTTTGGTGTTACGTTTTACAAATCCTCTGGCCTGAGAACTAATGTCAATTGCCTTAAATAAATTAATAGAAATCTAGTCCCTCAGAAAGGGCTGTGTTTCCTGTTCTCCCCTGGGGCTGTGGGGATTAGCAGGGTACACTGGCAGAGGTCAGGAAGACGGGCCCTTCCTGCTGGCCTAGCCTCTCCTCTGGCTCTCAGGTGCTTGGAGTGACATCCTGTCCCTGGGCAAAACTGCACTTCAGCGTACCTGGTTTCCATCACAATCCCAAGTATCTTATTTTATGCATTTCAGAACATACTGAGGTCTAGGTACAGGGAAAGTCAAGATGCTACATGCGCTTTGTGTCAGTGAGGGGTGCTGTTGGCCCCTGTCCTGCCCCTTCTTCCCACAGTATTGACAGAAGGACCCTCAAGTAGGGAACGCGAGCATGTCTACCAGTAAGAACCAAGCCATGGCATAATAAGGTGACCCATGTGTGTCCTCAGCCAATGCAGCCTCTGTCCTGGGGCCTCCCATAGAACCCTCCCACAGTGCTAAGGCTAACCACAACCTGAAGGCCAGCCTGGCCAAGGCCTGTCCCTAAAGCCAGCTTGGTGCAAGGTCAGGGCAGAGCCCCTCCCGTGGCAATCCAGTGGCCCTCTCTGAGTAGCAGGGACGAGGGCCAAGCAGGCTTCTCTCAGCCTCACACCTCCCTGCTGCTTTCTGTTTGCAACAGGATGCCCTTTTAGATATTTACTGCTATTTTTGGCTTCCTCCCAGGAGCTCCTACAACAAAGTGAGTCTGAGAATCTTGCCAGGAGACGCCAGGCCCCTGCCTGAGAGATGGGGGCTCCTGTGGCCATGCAGGAAGCACCTTGTGTGAGGCCCCGTTACCCTCCCTTGTCAGGCCCCAGGGAAATCTGTGTTTCCTCCCCCAGGAGACTTCCCTGCCCTGACCGATGGCCACGGTGGACAGCTCAAACAGCATCCCTTCCCAGGCTGAAATGTCCTTTAGAGCAACACAGGTTTCCTTCTTGTGAAGGTTAGGTGAGACTCCCAGATGTGAAGTCGGGGGAGATCAGGCGGTTTTATTGACGATGGCAACATACAAGACTCCACACCTAGGTGCGTGGGTGAGATAAGTCCCGGGCCCAGGCCTTGTGCCTCTCCTCTGGACCCTTGGGGGCAAACTTCTCCTGCAGCTTCTTCCACATGCCTTTGTTCATTTCCTTAAACTCTTCCAAGGTGTCTGTAAAAGGGAAGCCGGAGAGAGACTGAAGTCTAAAACCTGATGACATAGATTGGCCCACGGGGCTTTCCCGACACAAGCATGCCCATTCTCACACAATGTGTTCCTGAAAAGAGAGGTGTAGACCCAACTTCTGAAAAGCAGATCAAACCGGGTAACAGAAGTGACTGCTTGTGGTGACAGCACCATGTGCCAGTGCCCAGCGCCCAGCATCGAGGCAGGGTGTGCTGCTTGCCGCCCTGCTCCACATGAGGGCAAAGAGAGGGCCTGTGCTGTCAGCCACGCCACAGCTCACACACCCAGATACTTCATCACAGAATTAAGCCTTTTCCCACAGATTTTCTGTTTTCAGATGTGGAAACAGGCAGATGGAGGCTAAGTAACTTGCTCAGGTCACACAGCTAGGAAGTGGTGGAGCTGGGATTTGAACTGTGGCAGTGGGTTCCACCCACACAGTAGACTTGAGCAGGCAGTTGGTGGGGGAGGTGGGCTTGGGCCTGAATCCTCACCCATCAGGGGACTCCTGGGTCTCTCAAGCCAATCATATGTGCCTCAAAAGCTGTGAGGATTAAAGCAGATAATGGAAGTAACCTGCCAGCACATGGCCTGTGCTCAGTGAGAAGGCTGCCATCTTTATCACCATGAAGGCGGGAGGGCTGGTATGAGCCAGCAAGCCCTTAAGAACACAGACTGCCATGCGGGAACCAAAGCAGGGTTTCTCGGCTTGGCACTACTGATATTTTAGGCCAGATAATATTTTGTTGTGTGGTGGCCTGAGCATTGTTACAGATGTTTAGCAGCATTCTGGCCTCTACCCACTAGATGCCAGGAGCACCTCTGTCCCACACCAGTTGTGACAACTAAAAATGTCTCCAGACATTGCCACATGTCCCCTGGGGAGCAACATCACCCCATTAGAGGACCACTGGTCTAAGTTTCTCCAGGGCTGAGGTCCCATGATATCTAATTTTACCTATATTTTAAATTTAGGAATTCTCAGAATATTGTTTGTTTGGCTTTCACAGCCTGAACTTTCATCTGTTAACAAAAGCTTATGGAGAAGAAGAATAGTTTTTCTGAACAAAAATGGCCACAGTTATTTATTTATTTTATTTGAGTCGGAGTCTCACTCTGTCGTCCAGATTCACTCTGTCGCACGCTCCTGGCCACTGCAGCCTCGACCTGCTGGGCTCCAGTGATCCTTCCTCCTCAGCCTTCCAAGTAGCTGGAACTACAGGCATGCGCTACCACGCCCAGCTAGTTTTTGATTTACTGTAGAGACGAGGTCTCGCCAAGTTGCTAAGGTGGGTCTTGAACCCGCGAGCTCGGGCAATCCCCTCGCCTCGGCCTCCCAAAGTGCTGGGACTACAGGCTGAACCACCGAGCCCGGCCACTGTTACATATTAATGTTTATTTTCAGTGGGTTAATGACTAAATGAGGACAGGTGCCGTCTACTGGCCCAGCACTGCGTTCTGGGGCTTTTCTAGAAGTCCAGGCTCCCGCGTGGGTCACAAAATGACACTGAGGGATCCCTTTCCATCTACAAGCCATGAGGCCTCCCTTTAGCGCCTCCCATAACTCCAATCCCAAAGTGGACACACTTGTGGCCCAGATCACGGCACATCTCAGTCTCCCCAGGCTTGCAGCCTCTCATTACAAGGTGCTGCAGGTCTCCTCTAGTCCTGTCAGAGGGAACACCTGACAAGCTTGCTCCCCATGGTTACAACAGAAATAACAAGGCTTGCTCTGAAAGCAAACGATCAGCAAGTCTCCTGGAACTGAACCCGCAGCCGGAACAAGCTGCAGCATAGACCAGTGGTGGGGCCTCCTCCATCTCCATCCCTCACTGCTGCTTGCATCCCACTCACAGAGGCTTCCCTGGGTTACCACAAGGGCAGAGGCAGGAACACTGGGACTGACTTCCATGCTCAAAATTCAAGTTCAAACTTCGCTCAAACTCTCCAAGGCTCTCACAACAATGCATCAATGTTGGTCGTTACATGGACCCACGGATGGGAATAAATTTATTCATTTAAAAAAACATTGCCAATAAAGCGACTCAGCCTGGCAAAAATATCTTCACCCCAGTTTTCACGAGTGTACTGAAATTAAAATAGGGTCAGAGTTGACACACAACAGCAGGCGGGTGACACCACCAGGTTTTAATATACTGAGGTTAAGAATTTTCCTCAAAACTTAGTTGCCAAAGGCTGCCAGAAGAGGAAAGAGAAATTTCTAGAGTTCCAGAAGGCAAATGTTTCAGACTGCGCCCTCCCAGAAAAGGTTAGCTTATTTTTATATACAATATCCTTGGCAATAAAAATAGCAATTTTCCAGGACCTGCCTACCTCAGCCCTGACTCTCCCATACCCCCTCAGTGACAATGGAAACAGGGAAGTAAGGAGGGGACGGCTTGGCAGGGTGTGTCCTTTCTTGTTAATCAGGGTCTATCAATGACTCCAAAGCATAGCGAGTTAAACTCATATCTAACTCACAGACCATGTCCCCTGGGTCACATAACTCTTAGGCGGATATCCCCACACCCGTTTATTAAATAGCTTTTTGTTTTAATTAAAACCCTCATTGTTTATAAAGCCCCCTTAGAACCATAAAATAAAATTATTTTCCTTCCACCCTGATTTCAACTACTTCCATTTGGCAAACATGGATTCCCCTGCTCCCTGCTGCTAGCCTTGAATTTAAAAGCTCTAAAGATAGAATTTCATTTTTAAATAACACCTTTGACCTTCTCCACATTCTATGGCCAAAATTCGTAGCTTCAGAATTTCCTCTGGGCTATTCCGCAAGACTTTCCATCAAGCAAAGCTGTCTTATTAGACAATTCCCCTTGGCGGCTCAAACTCAAAAGAACCATTTGCAAACCAACCAGAAAAGCAGTGGTGCTTTCGGTACCTGTGGACAGGATCAGCTTGTACTCTTCCACTGACAGGCCACTGAAGCTGGTGTCTCTGGGGCGAGGGTACTGGTCACAGGGGCAGAGAGCACGAGAGAAGGGAGGAGGGAGATTAGTTCTGCAGCACTCAACCCTTGCTCTAACTGCAGTTCAACTAGGCCCTGGGCAGCCAGAGGCCAGGAGACCTAGCAAGGAGAAAAGCAGCGCCACCTTGAGGTCAAGACTTGGTCTCGCAAGAACCAGTAATGCCTTGAGGAAGCAGCTCCAACCTTCACGGCACACAAATCCTCTCTGGGAAATCCTCAGATTCAGAGGGGCTGGGCGGGGCCCAGGATTCTGCATTTCTAACCAGCTCCCAGGTGATCCCTGCTGCTGCTTGGACCACACTTTACTAGGGAGAATTTAGAAGAAATACCTTTTTCCATGCAGGCATTTGGCCATGCGTGTTTGTGGAGTTACTGAACATATCTTGCAAGGGAAAAACCACACTAAACGGAACCTGACAGTAATCATGTCAGGGCCCAGCTGTGGAAAAGGCCAGGCCTTTCCTAACCACCGCCTCTTGATTACCAGAGTGTGGGGAAGTATCGACTCCATCAGAGTGGAGGGAAAGCAGGTATAGGGTCCAACGGTTGTCAGATACTCCCAGGAACGCACACTGGCATATCAAATATATGGCTTTTGATCATCATTTTAAATAGCTTTATTTAGGTAGCCTAAAAGCCTCTAACAAACATCTTTGTTGGTCTGGCAGAAATTACTGGCTCCATTTGAAAGTAGCAAACCCTCAATTCTTCACAACACATTGTATAATCAGATTTTCACTCATTCTTATTGGTCCCGTCAGAGCTGGGGGTATGAAAGACCATGGCCCACTCACCTTGTGTTTGTAGTAGTTTGAATGCAGCCGTGCTAAGCTCTCGTACATCTGATCACAGGCCTCAGGCTCCACAACCTGAAAAGCAAAGAGCCCCCAAGGACGTGAGCGAGAGTCCTGCCTCCCACAGCATACATGCCTTTAAAAAGGCCCATGTTTAATAAGGCATATTCACATGGAGCAGGCCTGTGGCTAGCACTGGCTTCCTCCTAAGGGAGGCGAACCTGGCCTACAGCCCTGCTATTAGAAACCACCTACTTGGAGGAATGGCTCCACCTCATCAACTCCCCAACCTGCAGAACAACCTGATCAATCAAGCAGTAAACAAACATTTGTTGAGCACCTGTGAAGAGCGAACCACTGGGCCAGCTGTAGCAGGGATGCCACAATGGAAATGTCAGGTTGGAAGGGTGTGCCCAACAAATGGAGTGTGGGCAGTGTTGCTGCAGGGATTCAGACGGGATTTCCACACGCTCAAGTGGTCAGTATATGGCAGAAGCAAGACGACGCTAGGTTCTAAAAGATACACAGGAGTCAGGGAACAGAAGGGAGAAGGGTGAGGCCTTCCTGGTGGAGGGGATGGCATGAGCCAGGGACAGGAGGCAGGAATGTGTGAGATGCTTCAGGCCAGGCCAGGCCAGGCCAGTCTGGCTGAGGGCCTGAATGTAAAAGTAAAAAAGTTTGGGCAGAAGAAAAAGAAAGGCTTTGAGTTCAATATAAGATGTATTAAATAAAGATTCTTTTATGAAAGGCAGAAAAAGCCATCTGAGCTTTTATCTGCGGTAAGTGGGGAGCTGCTGAAGCTCTACAAGAAGGAGAGAAACACGAAGAGGGCAGTGCTAAGACAAGCCAGGTGAACGGAGAAGAGCCAAGACGGGAGCCCGTCAGGGCCCGAGGGAAGGGAGGTAGCCCAGAAGGCCGAGTCCTGCAGCAGAAGGGACAGGGCTGGGTGCGGTGGCACAAACCTGTGATCCCAGCACTTTGGGAGGCAAAGGCTAGAGGATTGCCTGAGCCTGTGAGTTCGAGACGAGCCTGGGTGACATGGTGAGGCCTCATTCATATACAAAAATCAAAAATTAACCGGGCATGGTAGTACATGCCTGTAGTTCCGGCTACTCGGAAGGCTGAGGCGGAAGGATCGCCAGAGCCCAGCAGGTCGAGGCTGCGGTGGCCGGGAGCGGCCACTGTACTCCAGCCTGGGCAACAGAATGAGACTCCAACTCAAAACAAACAAAAAAAGGGGGGACAGGACATAAATCCCCCAGGTGCCCAAGACAGTGGTGCACCTGCGAGACATTCCTGGGAAGATGGGCAACACAGCCAGAAATGGCTTTCCCTTTGTAATTTTCCCTTCTCTCTGCCCTTGCTATTATTTATCTATAGTTCTTTACATTTTTCTGCCAAGAATTCTGAAAAGCTCCCCAGAACAAAACTTTGTTTTTTCCCAGAATTCAAATAATGGATTTTTCTAACTTAAATCCTTCCTTGGAGGCAGAGCATCAATAAATCAGCAGTGAAGCATTTTAACAGGCAGCTCCACTTCTGCCTCTACGTGTGCATCAAATGAGGTCCCCACTTTATAGCAAACAGAAAAGATGGTCTAGTGTTGAGTTCTAGCTGATTTGTTCAGACTGCTCATCATGAGAATGTTGCAGCTGCCACATCAGAAGAGGAAGGGTTATGGGCTGAGGTGGCCGGTGTTTGCTGAATGATCATCAGAGGCATGATCTGAGTGGACAGAACAAATGCAATGGGCAAGGGTACAGTTGGTACCTCGCTCTGCTCAGCTCTTCTGGGGAAAGTCCAGCAAGAACAGAATCCTGCACACATGCTCTGGAAGGGCACATCTGGAAGGCGATTTCTTGAGCAGGGCACACGTAACCAAGAGCTCACACAGAAGACAGAGAACAGCAGGGACAAGACACAAAAGGAAAAAGAGAACAACACTGGCACAAAGTTTTCTGTGCCCAAAAATACTGTTTAGATTGCCAAAAGATTTTCATTCCTTGCATTTCATCTTTTGCTTGCTCTCTTCATCTTGTGCAGCTTCACTCACTCAGATCAACAGAAATTCACCAAGCGCCTGCAGTGTGCCTGGCCCATGCTTGAGTGAATGGGCATCTCCAAGGCTGCAGGGAACACAGCCGGGCTGCCTGGGGTGAATCCTGGCACCATCCTCACCAGCCATGGGACGTGAGCCAACCACTCTATCTTCCCCGTGAAACACATTTAATCAACGGACATGTGTGCTTTACCATTTGCTATGTCTGTACATACGTATTTTTCTTCTGATCCATTTGAGAGTAAGTAGGAGCGTATCCCCTCACCCTGCAATAGTGTGAACTTCCTAAGAATGAGGACATTCTCTTACATAAGCACAGTCCAATGACCAAATCCAGGCCGTGTAACACTGATACCACACTGTTATCTAATCTCCAGTCCATATACTAATTCTGTTAATTGTCTCAGTAATAATCTAAAAAACAGGATGTCCCCCTGCATTTAACTGTCATGTATCTTTAGTCTCCTTTAATCTGGGACAATTCCTCAGCCTTAGTCTTTCATGCACTGAACATTTTTGAAGCACACTGGCCAGGTTAACCTTTCTTTTAAAAGAAAAGATAATAATAGCCCCTACTTCCGAGGGTGGTGTGAGGCTATGAGGTAATGGTTGGCTGCTCAGGATCTGGGCCTGGGATGCTGATTCATGTGCTTAGTTTTGTTACGGTTGTTACTAGTAAGGAGCTGGCATAGGAAACACGGGCCCCCACCTCATAAACAAAGAGGGGAAAGGACAGAACACTTCAGGACAACCCTGGTGTGGCAGTGCAACAAAGGAGTGCGTATGGGGTGCTGTGGGTCTGTGGAGGAGGGCGCAGCCCTGCCAGGGGGCCAGGCAGGAAGTGCCGGCTGAGGAGGAACGCACATCCCAGGAAAGAAGGGGGCACTGCAGGCACAGGACCAGGTGATGTCCGTGCCCAGGAACAGCAGTGTAGACGTCATCAGCGGATTGGTGTGGCTGGTATGAACTGCCAAGTGTGGCACTAGAGACAGAGGAGAAGACGGATGGGAAATTGCTGAGGCTTCACTCTAGACTGGCACTGGTGGCTCAGCAGTCACCGAGAACTCCATGGTCCACGGTCAGGCCCACCAAGGGAACAGATGTGTGCCATCCCCGGTCTTCACCTGAAGGCTGCTCATCTGGACCTTCCCTTTCTACCATCATCCCGAACACCTACTCAACTAGCTTCTTAGGAAAGGCACAGACTTGCCTTCCTCCTGGTGCCTCTCTCTTGGACTCCTACCACTGCACCCTGATCAAATCCACATGCCAACCAGATCTGCTGCCTTTAAACCCTTGGAAACCCGTCCTGCTCCAACCTGCTTCTAAGAGTGAGAAGTCACCAAGGGGCTGCTCAGTGACCTCTTACCATACCCTTAAGGCATTAAGGAGGGTATCACCCTTCCTTCCTGTTTTTTCCCATCTATCATGGGCAGCAGGAGGGACACAGAAAGAGAGTGGGGGGGCGTCACCCTTGCAAAGAGCTGCTCCTGTGAGGCAAACTGCCTAAGGTCTGAGTGCAAAAAAACAACAAAAACCAAAGTGACTTGAGGGCTCCCTCACCTCCTACGCCTCCTACACTTCACTCAGTGTTAAGGAGACAGTCTCCTAGACAGTTCACATAATCCTGGAGGGCAATCACAATCTGAGAAGGGACCAAACACCTGTGAGTCCTAAAAATGGACTTACCACCCATTTTCCCATTTGAGGTCAGAAGACATCTAAAAGAGGCTGTAAAAGTATCTCAGTGGAGGTGATGGGAGTTTGAGATATGCCAGTTTCCAGTCAAGTTCTTATTGCCTAGGGACAGACGGAGCCTTGGCCAATTCTGGGTTCCTAGTCACACCCAACCCAAGTTGAGCGGTTAAAAAACAGTCTTAGCCAGGAGAGGTGGCTCAAGCCTGTAATCCCAGCACTTTGGGAGGCCGAGGTAGGACTGCCTGAGCTCAGGGGTTCAAGATCAGTCTTGGCAACTTGGTGAGACCTCGTCTCTACAATACATCAAAAAATTAGCCGGGTGTGGTAGTGCGTGCCTGCAGTTCCGGCTACTTGGAAGGCTGAGGCAGAAGGATCACCTGAGCCCAGCAGGTCGAGGCCGCAGTGGCCGTGAGCGTGCCACTGCACTCCAGCCTGGACAACAGTGTGAGACTCTGACTCAAAAACAACAACAACAACAACAACAACAACAACAACAGTCTTGCTTATTACTTAAAAGGCTATCAGCGGATAATTCCAGAAGCCTTGCCACATACCTACGTCTTATACTTTATTCACAGACTCCACCACAAAAATTCTTGAATTTTGAAATATACAGTTTTTCCAATGAAATGGACTGTTCATTTTAAAAAATATTCTTAATGCAAGCTTTAAATTACCTGATTTTGCATTCACACCTAATGAGATTACAGACATTTTAGGACTAATAGCAATGCTGGGTTTGAAAAAGGCAGCAGTAGGGACATTATGAAAAATTCAGCACTGCTCCCTAAATGTGAATAAAATAGATGTTCAACTGACAAAGTGTCCTTTATAGCTCTATTTTTGCTCCTTTTGCATTTCCCCTGCTCAGTCGTCAGTAAATTTCTCTTTACCATATTAAACTTTTATACATACAAATCTACATCAGTGCCGCAGGCACTGATTTCGATTTTCAAAATTGAATTTTGGGTGGTGACAGCAATTGGTACAGCGGGCCCCTATTCTAGTCACACAAAGGGACGCATAAGCACTTTTGGAAAAGGGTGTTGCAAATTGCTTTGCTAATTAAGGTAGAGCTGGATTCAATCCAGGAAGATCTACGAAAAAGGTTTTCATGACTTGGTAATGAACTTCTGAAATGAGTTCATTGCGTTATGGAAGCCCATTCCCTTCAATTCAGTTGAAAGTCTATTTGTTGTTGAGCACCTACTATGTAGAGAGTACTCCACTAGGGGGCTGTGGGGGACCCAGTTTGGCTCTGGAAAAGTTGGTAGTGGAGCTGGGGAGACACGATACACATACACTAAAAATCACCCATGCCGGGCAACACATAACTGAGTGCCCGAGCTGTGGGACACTGGCTGCACAGGAGATCTGGGGTGGGAGCTGGGCACAAGGCCCAGCTGACAGGGAGGCGTGGCAGGAAGGGTTCTTGCAGGGACAGTGCAGAGTAAGGGGAGCCAGAGACCCCAGCTCTGTGGAGTGTTGGCTGAGCATGAGTGGAAAGGGGATCGGGAGTGGCTGGGAGGACGAGGAGGAACAGGCGTGGGACAAGAAGGTTTCAGGCAGGGAGGGCTCTGAGGGCCTGGAAAGCCACCAAATTCTCGGCAAACTCTGTGTTTGGGTTTTGGGGAGGGGACAGTAGTCCACGGTACACTAGTCTCAAAGGTTCAGACCCACTTTATTATGGCGACCTGGGAGATGATGAGAAGGCACCTTTGCTAAGGCAGGGGCTCCTGCTGGGGATGGTGAGAGGCGAGACTGGACACAGACTGGACCCAGGCCAGAGGCACTGCAGGTCTGACAAGGCTGCCTGCCACTTGTCCAGGAGGCCATGGGCAGGCCCAAGAATCTTGGAATTAAATAGTGGCCTGCTGGAAGTGGTCATTTATCCCCTTAGGGGAGTAACTGCATCTTTAAGTGCACACAGATAAATGTCACCCCTTGGTCTGAACACTACCCTCACGTCAGCTCTACTCAGCACTGGGAGAGAAGAGGGGGATGCCTGCATTACCTCTGAGAGGTGATTCTCCTCACATAACCTGTATTCCAGGGGGTTCAATATGATGATTACAAATGGCATTATCTGTTCTCAGGTCCCTCAAAAGCATGCCTTCAGAGAGCCCATGTATAGGTGAGCCACACTGAGATGGTTGCACTGTGCCAGCAGTTTGGGCTCTAGCTCCCTGATGTGCTGAGGATGCCAGAGACTGGGCCTCAACCAGGTTAATGACAAAACAGGATTATCTAAAACCTTGGAATGCTTCTCTGACCAGGTGGAAATTTATATTATTAGAAACCCCAAAGTTTAACTTCTTTCAGACTGGACTTATATTCTTTCAACCTGGATACAATGGTGCAAGTCCATGGGTAGGCGAGCCCCTGCCTGGGCAGCAGCGTTTCCAGGCCGTCCCTCAGGGTTGCTCCCTGCACTAGGCAAGTGGGTGCTGGCAAGCAGTCAGGAACCTTTTAGGAAGCTGCTTGTGCATCTAATGAACTCGTTAGAAGGATTTGCTCCTTTCCCTGTAGTTAAGTCAACAATCACAGTTGTTTTGCCACCTTCCCCCATGTTGTGATTCTTTATGAAGCTTTCAGAGCTGTAGGAAACATGTGTTCTTAAAGAAACTGTATTCAAAGGGCACACAGCCCATAACTCTGACTTTAAAAAACTGCACAGTAGGATACAGGGTGTAGAGGTGTTACATGTGTTCCTGCTTCACACCACTACCTCCCTGCCTGGAGGATTCAGGGTGGACCATGAGACTCCCCAGAGGGCAATTTGAGGTGGAATAAATGGAGGCAGTGGTTTTTGTACTCTGGTTTTGAGTATGAATTATTAATTTGCCCTCTAGTGAGCCTGGCTTTTCTGTGCTGGTGTCCCACTGTGGACCATCTTTCTTCCCTCAGCACTGGGGGCAGGGCAGGGGGAGTGGTGGGGTAAAAAAAAAAAAGCAGTGGGCAAACACAGGGAGATGTTCAGTCATTGCCCAAACTACCTATGGCCCAAAAAGGTTAAGCAGGGAACAAAGGGAAGAAGTGGCTTGATAATGGTGGAACAAGAGACTGTTCTAACAAGAAATAACTTGGGAGGAGCAGCAGCTGAGGAAAGGCCAGGCACCGAGGAGATGAAGCCATGCCAGGGCCAGGACAGCTGAGTCTGTTTCTTACTTGGCTTGTCTCTTATGCCAGAGGTCCTCCTGTAAGCTTTACTCTTCTGATTTTGTCTCCCTGTTTGTAAAATGGAATTTTTTTTTTTGAGTTGGCGTCTCACTCTGTCGCCCAGACTGGAGTGCAGTAGCATACTCCCAGCCACCACAGCCTCGACCTGCTGGGCTCTGGCGATCCTTCTGCCTCAGTCTTCCAAGTAGCTGGAACTACAGGCACGCGCTACCACGCCCAGCTAATTTTTGATTTATTGTAGAGATGAGGTCTCGCCAAGTTGCCCGGCAGACCTCGAACCCACGGGCTCAGGCAATCCACTCACCTCGGCCTCCCAAAGCGCTGGGATTACAGGCTGAGCCACTGAGCCTGGCCTAAAATGGAAATATTAATGGTTACTACTTAGCTGTTGCAACAATTAAATAAAAGGTTATCACACATGCAAAAGCGTGCTGTGCACCTTTCAGGGTTCTTATGGGGACACTAGGAGCCAAGAGGTTGAGAGGAGGACTGCCTGCCTCCCCTTTCTACTGGACTAAGAAGGTTGCATGAGCAGGGCTACCATCCCCGTCCTTCTTCTGGCAGCCAGCATAACCAAGGGGGCACTCCGTACCAACAGCCAGTCACCTGGGTCTAATCCCCACTGCATGCTACCAGGGTAATGAAAAGCCTACCAGAATCACCTTTCTTTCTCAAGGTTTTTATAAATAATCTGGAGGCATCAGTGGGAGTGACTTACAGTACTGTTCTCAATTCCAGCAAGGAGTTGCTCCCTCCAAAAATTATCTGTAAGATTTACTAAGCCCAGATGCATTTGCAGGTGACACTAGGATGAGGTACCACGACAGTGGTCCTGAGTAATGTGCCTGCTGCCATCGCGATGCACTGGTTCACTCTATCAGGAGTGCATTCATCAGCTGCTACACAACCATCAACCGAGCCATGACTTGCATCTGAGCTATGACTCAAACCTGTGTGGGCCTGTGACTGATCAGGAACTGTCTCCCTAGGTGATGACAGAGGATGACAACTCCAAAAGAGAAGGCTTGACCCTCCTTTGCTGGCTCCTCTTACGCTAACGATCAAGTAGGTGGATGTCACCCTCTATCACCTCTGCAAGGATCTAGCCTCTGACTGCCCAGCTAGAAGCTCCTTGAGCTCCCTGGTGGCAAGGAACAGACTATGTCCCTCTTTTGTAGTTCCTGCAGTTCCCCAAACACAGTAAGCTCTCAAATTGATTCTCACCACCCAGGACACAGACATATTCCTTTCTCACTCTTCACTACTTCTCTTCATCTAGTTCTGCTGCATCTGCAACTATATTCAAATGATCTTTATCTCCTGAGCCATGACCAATTATTTATCTATTTACTCAGATGTTTGCTGAGTGTTTTTATGTGCCAAGAACTATGCTAGATGCTGGGAAGGGGGTAAAATAAATGTTCTCAGGGAGCTCACACTAAAAATATGCAGGGAGCACAACCCTAGAAGGCTTATGGGGTTTGCATAGGTGGGACTAGATACGATCCTTGCCTTTATTATCTTTACACTTTGGGCCAGTGAAGACCACCATAACGATGTGAGGGCCCTGAGTGTAGTGTAACCTGTGCCTCTCTCTCAGAAGTCCTTGGCCAGATTATCTATGCCACCACAGTCAGCAATCCAGTCACAATGATGCCACTGGATGTGCTCTTGTTCCATTAGGTGGGCTGTCTTGGCTCTGCGTTGGGCTAAGTTGCAAAAAACAAAACAAACAAAAAATACAAAAACTCATGTTCCTGCTCTGACAGGTTTTGGCTAAGTTTCACAAGTCATTGCTTCAGACTGTGTACGTATCTCATTTCGTATCTCTGACCTCTTGTCTGAGCCCCAGGCTCAAATATACCATTGCCTACTTGACATTTCCACTTGGAAGTCAGTCCTCTTGGCATCTCGTTTAACCCAACACTAAACTCAAGCTGTTCTTCCCACACCCCACCTGTTCCTCATCTAGTCTTTCCCATCTCAGTAAGTGGCACCATCTTATACACACTTGCTCAGGCCAAAAAAATGTAGGTGCTATCCTTGGTTCCTCGGTTTCCCTTTAGGCTGCATCCAATACATCAGCAAGTTCTGTTCACTCGACCTGCACAAAACCTAAATCCAGCCACTTCCATCTCCTGTGCAGCCATCATCACCCAAGCTACAACCATCTCTTGCTGGGGGCACCATAGTAGGCTTCTCTCCAGTCTCACTGTTTCTGTTTTTGCTTCCTACAACCTACTTGCTACATACAGCCACCGTGAGCTTTTTATTTTTATTTATTTATTTGAGTCGGAGTCTCACTCCTTCGCCCAGGCTGGAGTACAGTGGCATGCACGCTCACGGCCACCCCAGCGTCGACCTGGTGGGCTCTGGTGATCCTTCTGCCTCAGCCTTCCGAGTAGCTGGAACTACAGACACGCACTACCATGCCCGGCTATTTTATTTTATTGTAGAGACGAGGTCTCGCCAAGTTGCCCAGGCTGGTCTCGAACCCACGGGCTCAGGCAATCCACTCGCCTCGGCCTCCCAAAGTGTTGGGATTACAGGCTGAGCCACTGAGCCCAGCCCACAGTGATCTTTTTAAAAAAAGACAGGGCACATCAGTCTCACTGGTCTTAGGAAAGATCTAACTCCTAATCAGAACCTTTAAGGTCCCACAGTGCCTGGCTCCTGACCTTCTCTATCCTCAGCTGTTAGCAACTCCACCTTACTCACTACCCTCCAACTGCTCCAATGTTCTCTGTTCTCTAGCATGTCAATCCTCTGTTCTCTAGCATGTCAATTCGGCTTCCTGCCTCAGGACCTTTGCAGTGCCTGGAATGCTCTTCCCACTAAGTGTACAATGTTGGCTCATCTTCTTCCCTTAGGTCTCACCTATGTGTCATCTCCTCAGAAAGGCCTATGTAATTAATGTTTCCCTTTTACCATGCTACCCTATTTTACATCCATCAGACATCTTATCTATTTTGTGTGTGTCTACATGTTTACTGTGTCCTGAACTAGGATGTCATCTATCTAATTCACTGTGTCCCTAGCACCTAGCCTAGTTCTTGGCACTGGTAGGTGCTTAATAAATACGCGCTATATGAATGAATGAATCCCAGAGCTGCAATGCCAAACTGGAGGAAAGCAAGAACTAGGCCTACTACTCAAACACAGGGGCATGAATTGAGGACCCAGACACGGTGCAGAGGCTTATGGTGGACCAAGAAAGCAAACGCGTAGTGGGGGCCTGCAGATACTTGGGATCAGCTCGGTCAACGCACAACACTGCGAGGTAATGGGACCGTGGGAGCAAAAAGCCTGAGGCTGCCATCACCTGCGACTGTTGTTGCGGGCCTCAATTCAGCTTGCACCTTGAATCACCTGGAGAGCTTTTTAAAAATACTGAGGCAAGACCCCATCGTCCAGAGATTCTGAGTCCATGGGGTTGCGTGGCCCCAGACATCTGGATTTTTAAAAAGCTTCTTCGGTAATTTCAAGGTGCAGCCGGTAAGCGCGCTGAGCAGAAGGGGCGTCGCTCTCAGCAGCTCCCCCGAGGATAAAGGGTCCGCGCGCACGTGCAGCCTGGGGCGGAAAGGCGCGCTCGCGGCGCGGATCCAGCCGCTAGCCCACTCGTAGGCCCCGCCCCTGCCTCGTCCTTTCCTCCCTCGCCCCAACCGCCTCCCCGCCGGTCACCTGGGTGTTCTCTCCCTCCCGAAAGGCCTGTGCTACCCGCTGGCGCAGGTAACTGCCCAAGTCCCGGCCCCGTTTGGTCTCGTCCACTGGCCACTCCTCACAGAGCTTAAGAAAACGCCGGTACCGGCTGGCCGCCATCTTGGGCCCGGCTTGTTCCCGCCCCAGAAGGAGGAGGTGGTGCGGGAATATGGCGCATGCGCACTAAGCTCGTTTCCCCCGCTCCGGCCCAAGGGGGTGGGGCCGGAGACAGGAGTGGGCATGCGCGGCTTCGCGGGCTTCCCGCTGCTCTCCGGGTAGGGGCGCTGCTAGCCTGTGTCTGCAAAGCCGAACTAATTCAGTTTTCGTCCTCCTGGAACTGGCCCAGCTCCCAGGGGCAAGGCAGACGTGGAGTACCCCAGGGACAACTTTGCTTCTCTTTTTCAATGACTGCACAAACTTGATGCTAAAAAACCCTCCTCCGAGACCTCTGCTGTTTTGCATAAGCCAATACATTTGCATGTAAAAACAGGTTGTTGCTGGATGAAGATGTGTTTGAACTTAATCACGTAGCAAGCACATGTTCTCACCCCCTCACTCCTCACTTCTCGCCCCCCACTCGTTCCTCCTCACAGCTCCTGTACCTGTCACTACCACTTGGTACTGTGCCACAATTCCTTCTCTAGTGCTCCGCATTTCTTGTCTCTCTCCAGTTCCTATTAGTGTCTCTTCTGTGTGACCCTCTGCCCCCACCCTACCCCCCTCCCTACCCCCCACCCCCACTCTCCTGCAAGTCAGGCACTTTTTTCAAGAAAGCACAGGTTTTGTATCCTGAGCGTTGTCAGCTGGGTTGATTCAGCCTACAAAACTATTTTTATGTTTTTTTATAAGTTATTATTTTTGTATTGTGTTGACATACACATAAAATTTTACCCTTTTTTTTTTTTTGAGTTGGAGTCTCATTGTGTCACCTGACTGGAGTGCAGTGGCACGCTCCCGGCCACCGCAGCCTCGACCTGCTGGGCTCTGGAGATCCTTCCAAGTAGCCGGAACTACAGGCACGCGCTACCACGCCCGGCTAATTTTTTATTTATTGTAGAGATGAGGTCTCCCAAGTGGCCTGGGTGGGTCTGAA
>CAUYQG010236497.1:0-16942 GCA_963574415.1 Tarsius wallacei | reverse complement strand
CGCAGCCTCGACCTGCTGGGCTCCGGCGATCCTTCCGCCTCAGCCTTCCAAGTAGCTGGAACTACAGGCGCGCGCTACCACGCTCGGCTAATTTTTGTTGTTGTTGTTGATTTATTGTAGAGATGAGGTCTCGCTAAGTTTCCCAGGTGGGTCTCGAACCCGTGGGCTCAGGCAATTCACTCACCTCAGCCTCCCAAAGGCGCGGGATTACAGGCTGAGCCACCGAGCCCGGCTTGTCTTGATTTTTTAAACACGGCTCTTTGCAGCCCTTTACAGTTTTTTGTTTTTGTTTTTTACTAGATTGTAAGGTGCTTTGAGGCTTGACTACACCTATTTATCTTTGAGTTTTAGGTGTCCTCTGCTTAGCTCAATATCATGTGTGTTCAAACAGTATTCTTAAATTGACATTACTTATATTAGCTAAGAAAGGGCACTATCATAAATAGATCGGAAGCATTGTTTGATTTGGATGGAAAAGGAGAATATGTATTTTTAAGCTCTGATGCTTTTCTGGGAATATTCTGAATATAATAAAAGAAAAAAAATAGCCAGCATTTCCCAGAAAGCTAGAATATTTGTAAGCACAATTAGCATTCTGTTATTTTCACTTGCTAGTAAAGAACTAGCTGCATTTATGTAATTCTTATTTCCCCAGGTCAGGACAAAACAAAAGCCAAATTCTTCAGAGAACACAGTGGGGAAAAAGCAGGAAGATACTTCTTCAATGAAGTCTCATAACCAAGAAATCACTGTTTGTTCGAGTTCTCATCTTATCCAGCTTAATAGGCATCAAGAAATCTGGTCTGTCCTAGAGAATGTTTGGATTACAATATATCAGAACAGGTACTAGAGTTGGGGGAATTTTTTAAAAATTTATTTTTAAGTTGACATTGTAATTATACATATTGGAGTACAATTTGACATTTTGATATGTATATGTATTATATAATGATCAAATCAAGGTAGTTAGCATATCCATCACCTCATGCACTAGAATTCCAGAACTTATTTTTCCTTTCTAAATGTAACTTTGTACCTATTGGCCAGCGTTTCCCCATCTTCCCATTCCCTCACCGCCCCCCAGTCTCTGTTAACCATTGTTCTACTCTGTTTCTATGAGATCAATATTTTTTTTAGATTGGACATGAGTGAGATCAGGCAGTGTTTGTCTTTGTGTATGTGACTTATTTCACTTAATGTAATGTGTTTCAGTTTCATCCGTATTGTCAAAAATGACAGGATATTTTTTATGACTGAAAAGTATCCCATTGTGTATATGTACCATATTTTCTTTATCCATTCCTGTAAGATTATAATACCATATTTTTGGTCCCATAAGATTATAATACCATATTTTTTTACTGTCCTTTTTCTGTGCTTAAGTGTGTTTAGATAAACAGATACTTAGCATTGTGTTATAATTGCCTATAGTATTTACTATAGTAATATGCTGTATGGATTTGTAACTTAGGCTGTACATATACCCTAGGTGTGTAGAAGGCTAGACCATCTAGGCTTATGTAAGTATACTTCAGATGTTTGTACAATGAAATTGCCTTAACAATGCATTTCTCAGAATGTATCTCCATCATTTAGTGATGAATGACTGTATTACTGTTATTCATTGAATAGTTAGTGTTTGGGTTGTGAGTTTAATGTATCAGATTGTCTTACTGAGGACCTTTTGTTAAGTTGGTATCTTAGAAATAGTGATGCTTAAATAGGGGTGCACATCGGAATTATCTGGAGAGTTTTAAAATATATATACCTAAGCTCTAGCCCTAAAGATTATGATTTCAGTAAAACTGTGGTGAAACAGAGGGAATGCATTAAAAAAAAAATCTCTCCAGGTGATTTAGATATGAAAACTTGATGAGAAGCATTGCCTATATATATCACAACCAATGAAAAATCACCTAGATTGGTTAAACAAATTAACAGGATACAAAGCCTTAATAAAATTGTGTATTCTTTGGCGGGACTTGGTGGCTCAGCCTGTAATCCCAGCACTTTGGGAGGCCGAGGCAAGTGGATTGCTTGAGCCTGCAGGTTCTAGACGAACTTGGGCAACTTGACAAGACCTCGTCTCTACAATATATCACAAAAATTAGCCGGGCGTGGTAGCACGTGCCTATAGTTCCAGCTACTTGGAAGGCTGAGGCAGAAGGATCACTGGAGCCCAGCAGGTTGATGCTGGCACGACTGTGTTGGCCATGAGCGTGCCACTGCACTCCAGCCTGGGTGATGGAGTGAGACTCCAACTAAAAAAAAAAAAAAAATTGTGTATACTTTAAGAAAAGATCAGTCTTTATTAGGAAAAATTCATGTAATATTTTTAAAGGAAGATTAAATACTGTTTTTTAAAAAAGGAAGAAATACTGCTATTTAGTACACATAAATTTAAATACTACATTCTTCATAAATACTGTGGTCTTGGTAAAATGAAGAGAGAGAGACCTTTTGGGTTTTCTTTTTTCAGACTTCACAGGGATAAAGAAACTTAAAAAAGTAATATAAAACCTCGATTTTAAAGTAGATGAACACTCTTTTCTATACTTTCCCCCAAGCTCATAATCTTTGTATAGTCAGACCGTGCTTCATAGTATGATTTTGGTTCAGGGGTCCAAAACATACATATTTTGCATTAAGATCATCTATTTGTTCTAAATGTTCACAAGAGTGGCAGAGCAATATTTGCACTCCACTTAAACATCTATTCTCAATTGGCTATTATAACACTGTAAATTTGGGTCTCGATTTTAGCCTTGACTAAATTTAAATTTTTTTCCAACGAAATATATGGCCTGTATGCGGATTTTATAACCCATCATACTCAAGCAATGACTATACCTGGCATGTGAACTAAAGAAGATACTATTTACACATCTATATTTTCTTTTTTTTGAGTCGGAGTCTCACTCTGTCACCTAGGCTGGAGTGCAGTGGCACGCTTACGGCCACCGCAGCCTTGACCTGCTGGGTTCAGGCAATCCTTCCGCCTCAGCCTTCCAAGTAGCTGGAACTACAGGCACACGCTACCATAACTATCAAAACAGTAATATTTTTAAAAATGTATTTATTTATTATAGAGTTGTGAGGTACATGTCAGGATTTATTACATAAGTAGGCTGGATGCAGGTGAAGTTTGGACTTCTAGGTGGCCTTCACGTCCCCTGGTAGTGGACCAGGTACCCTTTGTGTTGTCACATGCCCCCTACCCTCTTCCCTCCCTTCCTCCCCTAGCTGTGCCCAGGGACTGCCAATCCCACCCTTGTGCTAATGTGACTAGTGTTCTCACTCACTTGTGAGTGATGACATGTGGGATTCAGTTATTTGTGTTGGTTTCCAACTGCATCCAAGTTCTGGGAAGGCATGATTTTGTTCTGCATTATGACTGTGTAATACTCCATCGTGTATACGTACCACATTTTCTTTATCCAGTCCACTTTCGATGGGCAGCAGGGCTGGTTCCGTGTTTTTGCTATTGAGCTGGTGCGGAAATAAACATGCATGTGCAGATGTCTTTTTGTTAGAGCGATCTATGTTCCTCTGGGTGTATTCCCAACAGAAGGATTGCTGGATTGTCTGGAAGATCAGTTTTTGTTTTTTTTAGGAATTGCCAGAGTCCTTCCATAGAGGTTGAACTTGCTTACATTCCCACCAACAGTGTAGAAGCATTCCCTTTTCTCCACAGCCTCCCCAGCCCCTATTGATTTGACTTATTAATGATAGCCATCCTTACTGGAATTAGGTAGTATCTCATTGTGGTTTTGATTTGCATTTCTCTGATGATTAGTGAGGCTGAACGTGTCATCTTTAGAGTAGTGTCTGTTCATGTCTTTTGCCCTCTTTTTAATGGGGTTGTTAATTTTTTCTTTCACTTCTTTTGAGTTCCATGTAGATGTTAGATGCATAATTTGCAAATACTTTTTTCCCCATAATGTGGGTTGTCTCTTTACTCTTTTGATAGTTTCTTTTGCTATGCAAAAGCTTTTCAACTTGATGAGATGTCCCTCCTGTCTGTCTTAGCTTTTGTAGCATTTGCTTGTGGGGACTTGGTCATGAATTAATTGCCTATTTCAATGTCCAAAAGGGTGTTTGCTATGTTTTCTTCTAGGATTCTCATAGTTTGAGGCTTAACATTTAGATCTTTGTTCCATTTTGAGTTAATTTTTATCTATGGTGATAGGTAGGGGCCCAGTTTCATTCTTCTGCATGTGGTTAGCCAGTTTTCCCAGCATCATTTCCTAAATATGGTCTCCTTTCCCCAATGATTGTTATTGGTGGCTTTGTCGAAGATGATTTGGTTAAGTGACCTTGTTTTTACTACTTGAATCTCTGTCCTGTTCTACTGGTCTGTGTGCTTATTACTTTACCAATAATGCTGTCTTGGCTGTTATAGCTTTGTTATAAAGTTTAAAGTCTGGAAGTGTAATACCTCCTACTTTGTTCTTTTTGCTGAGGATTGTTTTGGCTATTTGTGCTTTTTTGTTTTCATATGAATTTCTGTATTGTCATTTCCGGGTCTGTGAAAAAAATATTGATAATTTGATGGGTATTGTGTTGAATCTATAGATTGCCTTGGGTAGGATAGACATCTTAACAATATTGATTCTTCCAATCCATGAGCATAGGATGTTTTTCCATTTGTGTCATTCTTGATTTCCTTGAGCAGCATTTTGTAGTTCTGTTGTAAATGTCTTTTACTTCTCTGGTTAGGTGGATGCCAAGGTATTTCATTTTTTTTTGTGGCTAGTGGGAATGAAGATTGTGTTTTTTTATTTGTTTCTCTGCCTGCTTGTTGCTGATGTGTAGAGATGCAACTGTCTTTTGCACATTGACGTTGTAACCTGAGACTTTACCAAAGTTGTTTATCACTGCGACAACGCTTTTGACAGACTCCCTAGTGTTTTCTAGATATGGAATCATATCATCTGCAAAGAGGGATAGCTTGACTTCCTCTTTTCCTATTTGGATACCCTGATTTCCTTCTCTTATCTGATTGCTCTGGCTAGGACTTCCAGTACTATGTTGAATAGGAGGGCTGGGAGTGGGCATCCTTGCCTTGTTCTCATTCTCAAGGGGAATGTTTCCAGCTTCTGCCCATTGAGCAACATGTTGGCTGCAGGTTTATCATAGATAGCTCTTATTGTTCTGAGGAATGTTCCTTCTATGCCTAGGTGTTTGAGGGTTTTTATCAAGAAGAGATGCTGGATTTTGTTGAATGCTTTTTCTGCATCTAATGAGATAATTATGTGCTTCTTGGTTTTACATCCTTTAATGTGCTAAATTGCGTTTATGGTTTTTTGAATGTTGAACCAACCCTTCATCCTGGGAATGAAGCCCACTGTTTGTGGTGGATGATCCTTAAGATGTGTTGTTGGATCCTGTCTGCTAGAATCTTGTTGAGAATTTTAAGATTGACCTAAAATTCTCTTTCCTTGTTGGGAGTATGCCAGGTTTGAGTATCAGTATGATGTTAGCTTCCTAAAATAAGTTGGGAAGAATTCCATCATTCTTGATTGCCTGGTATACTTTCAATAAGATTGGTATCAGCTCTTCCTTGTATGTCTTGTAGAATTCAGCTGGGAAACCATCTGGTTCGGGACTTTTTTGACAGGGAGATGTCTTATGATGAGATTATTTCCTAGATTGTTATTGGTGTGTTCAAAGTTTCAATTTCTTCTTGTTTCAACCTTGGGAGGTTATGTGATGTCAAAAAAATCTTCCATTTCCTTTAGATTTTCTGGTTTATTTGCATACAGGTGTTCATAGTAGTCTCTGATAATCTTTTAAATTTCTTCAGGTTCACTTGTAACCTTGCCTTTTTTGTTTCTAATTGTGTTTATTTGGGCTTGCTCTTTTTTATTAGTCAATCTGACTGGGGGCCTGTCAATCTTATTTATCCTTAGAACCAGCTTTTTGTCTTGATTCTTTCTATGATATTTTTGTCTTCTGTATCCTGCAATTATGACTTTAGCTTAGTAGAAAACTTTGGAGTTTTCTCCTGAAATTAGGATTTAGATGATCTTGCCTTTTCAGCTCCCTTAGGTGTGATGTTAGTGTGTTTACTTGTGATCTTTTTATTTTCTTGTTGTGTGCATGCAGTACTATGAATTTTCCTCTTAACTGCTCTCATGGCATTCTAGAGCTTCTGATAAGATGCATCTTTATTATTGTTTGTTTCCAGGAGTCTTTTTATTTTGGTCTTGATTTCTGTGTTGACCCAGAAGTTGTTCTACAGCATGTTGTTTAATGTCCATGTCTTTGTGTGTTTGGGGGGGATCTTGTTGGTGGCGATCTTTATTTTTATTCCACTGTGATCAGAGAAGATGCATGGCATTATTTCAGTCTTTTGAAATTGTTCATGCTTGATTTATGTCCTAGAACATGGTTGATCTGTGTCCTATGTTCATGCTTGATTTATGTCCTAGAACGTGGAGTATGATCCATGTGCTGATGAATAGAATGTATATTTTGTAGTTGTTGGGTGGAGTGTTCTGCAGATGTCTGTTAAGTCCATTTGGTTGAGTGTTGAGTTAAGGTTCTGAATCCCCTTGTTGGTTTTTTCCTTGATGATCTGTCTAGGACTGTTAGCAGGGTATGGAGATCTCCTTTTGTGAGTGTCAGTGTTCAGTATTAGTTTACTTAGTAGTTGTTTTATAAAACCTAGTGTTCCTCTGTTAGGTGCATATATATTTAGGGTGAATATTTCTTGCTGGTGGATTGAGCCTTTTATCATTGTGTAGTATCTTTCCATGTCCTTTTTAACTTTTGATGCTTTGAAGTTGGCTTTATCTGATATCAGAATAGCTATCCCTGCCCTTTTCTGTTTCCTGTTTGCCTGAAAGATCATTTTCCAGCTGTTAACTTTGAATCTGTAGGTGTCCTTTGCAGTAAGATGAGTTTGCTGGAGGCAGCAGAATGTTGGGTCATGCTTCTTTATCTAGCTCACCACTCTATGCCTCTTCAGTGGTGTGTTCAGTCCATTCACGTTCAAATTAATTATTTAAATGTGAGAGTATATCCCTGGCATAGGGCTTTTAGGGGGTCGTTTTGCTTCCTTTTTACTTTTGTATTTATATATGTGTATTTTCATTTTTGTGAATGATCTATATGCTCTGTTAACTCTGTGCTTGCCTATACTTTTGTGATGGGTATGACTATTCTTTTGTTTCTGTGTTCAACACAAGTATCTCCTTGAGGACTGGTCTGAAGGCAGTGTATTCTCTTAGGGATTGGATGTCTGGGAAGAATTTTAATTTTCTGTCACTGATGAAGCTTAGTTTGGTGGGGTAGGAAATTCTTGGCTTAATCCTAGCACTTTGGGAAACCACAGTAGGAGGATTGCTTGAGCCCAGGAGGTGGAGACTGCTGTGAGCCATGACCTTGCCACTGCACTCCAACCTGAGCAACATAATGTCAGAATCTGTCTAAAAATAATAATAATAAAAAAGAAGGTAAAAGTAACATAAAAAATTATGTTAGTAATATTGATGTGGTATATTTTTGCATATTGTTATTCTAATTTGTGTAAAAATTATTTGAACAAAAATATTTTGCTCCTTAAAAAATGCGGTCAGCCAGGTGCGGTGGCTTACATCTGTAATGCCAGCACTTTGGGAAGTAGAGGTGAGAGGATTGCCTGAACCCAGGGTTTCAAGACCAGCCTGGGCAACTTGGCGAGACCTCATCTCCACAGTAAATCATAAAATTAGCTGGGTATGGTGGTGCGCACCTGTGGTTCCAGCTACTTGGAAGGCTGAGGTGGAAGGATCGCCTGAGCCCAGGAGGTCAAGGCTGCGGTGGCCGTGAGTGTGCTGCTGCACTCCAGCCTGGGTGACAGAGTGAGACTCCGACTCAAAAAAAAAGGCAATCATAATTCCTATGTACTTAAAGACGGTAACTTTGGGGAAATAATCTAGTCTTTCTGAAGCTCTATTTGTTCATCTAAAGTTAGAGAATAGGATTGGATGTTCTTTTTGTTGTTTGTTTGTTTGTTCTGTGTCAGTCTCACTTTGTTGCCCAGGCTTGAGTGTAGTAGCACAATCATGGCTACCACAGCCTTGACCTGCTGGGCTCAGATGATCCTCCCACCTCAGCCTTCCAGATTACTGGATCTAAAAGCACATGACACAATACCTGGTTTAATTTTTTATTTATTGTAAAGACAAGATCTCACCATGTTGCCCAGGGTGATCTCAAACTCCTAACCTCAGGCAGTCCTCTCACCTCAGCCCCCCAAAGTGCTGGGATTATAGGCGTGAGCCACCACACCTGGCCAGATGATCTGTAAGGTACCTATATATTCTGAAATTCCACTAGTTTTGGATTTTGGACAGTTTTTTAGATATAAGATATATTTCTTTAAATTTGGTTTCAACTCTATTGTTGAAGAATGTTTAACTCACCACTTCCAGATACTAGCTAAATAGTAATATGGCATTTAAAGCTTACCAAAGATTTATCTAAGGATTTAGATTATATATTACCAACAGCTGACTCTGAATAAAAGCAGTTAATTAAAATGTCCTGCTTTGGCTCTAGTCAGTTGACCCAAATTCTTACTTGGAGATTAAGTAATGGTAAGCTTTTTTATTTCACTTTAGGCTGAAAATTTTAATGTTCTATATTCTAGTACATGCCATTTTATGTACCAAAATACTTTTTCCTTTAGAAAGATAAAAATGTATTATTACCCAGTCTGTTCCTACAGATTTCTTAGTTTTTTCTCATGTGTTTACAGATTTGTCAAAATGCTTTACTTCTTGTAGAGGTATCCTTTTCTTTTCAGCATGTGACAGCTTCTTATTTTTGTATTTGTTTTGGTACTCATTATTATTCTGTTACTGTATCTTAGGTCTTATAACATATTCAGGGCCTGTTATTAATATCTGAGATGGCTTTTTAGTAATTTATTCTCTACCGATGTAGCAGAAAGTATATGAACACATAACATTAAGATTGTTGTTTGGAGGGCTGGGGGAGGGGGTTCCAGTTTCCCCAAGAATGATATATGACAATTCAAACTTAGCTTTGAGAAAGTCGTGTATGAGAAATTTGGAAAGTTCTAACCATTATGTTGAGTTTTCCCAGTTAAGTGTTAGCCTTTATTAGATAATTTGTCTAATATCACCTTTTATTACTTTTTGCCAAAAAAAAAAAAGATAATATGGTGATTTGGGAGCACAAATTGAAAATAAAACATATTGAATATCCTATCATATTTTTAAGATTTAAGTTTTTGTGGTTAATAAATAACTTGTACAGTTATTTTATGACAGATTTTTGTTTTGATCCTTTTTTAGAGAATTGGAGTTCAAGGCTACAGTGAGCCATGATTGGGCCATTACACTCCAGCCTAGGCAACAGAGCAAGACCCTGTCTCAAAAAAGAATAATAAATTAATTTTTTTAAAAAAGAATTGATATAGTCATATTAAATTACTTCAGGAAAAGTAAAGTTTGAAAGTCAATATACTCAACTTCTTTATAAGAAAATATTATCATCATTAAAAGGAAGGTTGAAGTATACTGTAAATAGTATAGTACATTCTCATTTCTGGTGTCACAGATGTAGTTATTAGAACTGTCGAGGTGTCTCTAGGATCTTTGTATATACTTTTAATTCCTACTATGATGGGTTTGCAGCCATATTTTATATACTAGCTGTACATTTTGAAATTCTTGGAAAATTGGCTTAGCATTCATGAAAATTGCTCTCGGCTAACTCTTAAGAGAATTAGCATGTAGATCATCCAGAATAGTTTTTTAATTTAGCCCAGATAATTTTGAATACATGTATATTTAAGTATAGACATATAGACACAGAGAGGTGACTTGTACCAGAACAAAAATCAAAATCATTTAGCTAAGGTCTAAGAAATGCTAGAGCAAATTCTCAAAACTAAGAGCAACCCTAGAGATACATTTGAGTTAAATATTCATTCCTTCATTCATCATTCAGCAAACATATATTGATCATCTACTTTATGCCAGGCACAATCTAAGTCTGAGAACATATCAGTGAGAAAAACAGAAATATTTGTCCACATGCTAATGTTAAGAGATGGTCAAGTAACATATAAACAAGGTATCCAAAAAGTCTGGAAACTTAGGGTAAATGTCTTTAAACATTTAGTGTGTTAGTTACATCTAAAAAATAATATGCTCAGTATATTTTTCTTCAACCTTAAGATAATGTTTTCAAGTGAAGGACTTCTGAATTTTACCCATGGATCCAATCCTTAATACATTGCAGAGTGTCTTAAAAAGTCTAAGATAAAGGGAAATTGGTATATTATGCATTGTTCATTCTTGGAGGCCCTTGGTAGTATGTCATTTGATGATGAAGTTTTAAGAGAAAAGAAGAGACGGAGGAGGAATAGTAACGTGGTTTTAGGGAGGAGTGGGAATTACAGTTTTAGAGTGCATTCAAGAAAACTTTTATTTAAAAAATGACATTTGTGCTTAGTCCTGAAGGAGGTGAGGATGGGAGAAATTTATTTGCTTACAGTTTTGGAGGTTAAACATCTTAAATCCAAGTGTCTGCAGGCTTGGTTCTTCTGGAACTTCTGAGGTAGAATCTATTCTATGTCTTTCTCCTCTCTTCTAGTAGTGCCCAGCAATCCTTGCTTTATCTAGTTGCATCCCTCCAAACTCTGCCTTTGTCTTCACATTGTGTTAGGATCCACTCTAATTCAGTATGACCTCATTTTAACTTAACTGATTATATCTTCAAGAACCCTATTTCACACAAGGTCACATTCTGAGGTTCTGGGTGAATATGTATTTTAGGGGCACACTAGTCTACCTAGTACAGCTTGCTTTGAATTTTTTTATATGCTTATGTTACATATAAGTAAATTTTCTACACCTTTATATTTCTGTTTCACTGAAGGGATAAATACTTTGGTGTTTCATCAAGTGGCTAATTTACTATTTACTTAACACTTTTTATAATATTGTTGAATTTTGGGGGTGTTACTAATTGTTTCCTGATTGTTAACTATTATTAATTTATGGTAGAGTTCTAGAAGTGGAATTACTAGGACAAACTTCCAGTTTCAACTGATACTTAATCTGACATCTAATTCTTTTCTTCAGCCTTGTGTTCATGAGTACTGACTTGAACATAGATTGATAGTATTATTTCTTCTCTCTCTCTTATGGTTTGTTGGACTGAAACATTATTCACACAACTTTTTTGTTTTTTTTTTAAGACAGGGTCTTAACTCTGTCACTCAGGCTGGAGTGCAGTGGTATGGTCACAGCTCACCACAGCCTGGTTCTCTTGGGCTCACTCCAAGTGATTCTTCTGCCTTAGCCTCCCAAGTAGCTGGGACTACAGGCATGTATCACCACATCCAGCTAATTTTTTTTGTAGAGATGAGATCTCACTGTGTTGCCCAGGTTGGTCTTAAACTCTTGGCCTCAAGTGATCCTCTAGCCTCCTGCAGCCTCCCAAAATGCTGGGATTACTAGTGGGAGCCACTGTACCTGACCTTTCACATAGTTTTTACAGTATTATTTTAGATTAGACCTGAATAGTGTCTGACCTAGATCCTTTGCATGAACATTAACTCAGACTTTCATCTCTTTCTTTCTTTTTTTTTTTTTTGAGTTGGAGTCTTACTCTGTCGCCCAGACTGGAGTGCAGTGGCCGCTCCCGGCCACCGCAGCCTCCACCTGCTGGGCTCCGGCGATCCTTCCACCTTAGCCTTCCCAGTAGCCAGAATTACAGGCATGTGCTACCATGCCTGGCTGATTTTTTTATTTATTATAGAGATGAGGTCTCGCCAAGTTGCCCAGGCGGGTCTCGAACCCGCAGGCTCAGGCAATCCACTCACCTCAGCCTCCCAAAGCGCGGGATTACAGGCTGAGCCACCGAGCCCGGCTCATCTCTTTTATTTCTAATTTAAGTATATCAGTATTATGAGAGATAAATTATAATAAATATTACTTGTTTTATACATTGGCAATGGAAATACTTGAATTATGTTAACTATATATGTGTACCTATGAGTATCTTTTCTTTTTCTGTGTTTTAGCACGGATGTATTTCAAAGATTGGGCTCAAATTCAGCTCTGAATACTTCAAAAATAGCATCATTTGAAGAGGCATTTATATATCTTCAAAGGTTAATGGCAGCTGTGAAAGATATCATTGAAGGAATTCAGAGGTAAGCACTATATTAACTTCAAAGTTTCATTTATGTATTACTTTTCTCTTTTCTCTAGGCTTATCACCTTTTTCAAAATTGCTAGCGGTCTTCCAGCAAGTTTTGGAAACTAATAGCTCTTAGATTCAACTTGTTCTCTTCCCCTTGCAAAGAATCCCTATTTCCAGTTTGGATTACAAGAATGTTTCCACCTTTTTCCTTTCTAGTAAAAAATATATCAGACTGTAAGCTTCACAAAGAACTTTGTATTTTTTTTTTTTTTTTTTAGTCAGGTTGGGGGAAGGGAGTCTCACTCTGTTGCCCATGCTGAAGTGCATGATTATGGCTCACTGCATCCTTGATCTCTTGGGCTCAGGTGATCCTTCTGCCTCAGGTGTATGCTACCATACCAGCTAATTTTTAAAAATTTTTTGTAGAGACAAGGTCTTACTGTGTTGCCCAGGCTGGTTTTGAACTCCTGAACTCAAGCAATTCTCCCACCTCTGCCTCCCAAAGTGCTGGGATTACAGGTCTCAGCCTATTTCCTTTATTGTGTAACTGTAGTTCCTAGAACAGTACCTGACACATAATGGGCATTTGGTAATTACTTATGGAATAAATCAGGCAATTATTACTGCCCTTTAAAACAAATATTTGTTAATGTTTTTATAACATGATTGATTTCCACACAGAACTACAAACTGAAATAATCTTGAGACGCAACACAGTCTTATGATGCTTTGAAACTTATACATATGTGATTATTTTAAATATTTGTGATGCATATAGAAAATATAGTGCCAGAAAGCTATAAAATAGACCAAAGCACTTTATAGCATTAAATCAAATTTCTTCTTTTGTGGCACTAAAGCAATTTTATCGGTATATACCAAAATTGTTTGCTTGGCCTAAAATAAATATACAACTTGCTAACATAAAAAATACCATCTTTATAAATTAAAAAAGCAAAAACAAAATTGAGTTGTTTTCAAGTTTAAGAAATTTGAATTTTCAAGATAGTATTTTTTTTCTTTAATGGTTTTTGGAAACTTCATCTCATTAATATAAAAGGCATTTTCCTCTTTCTGGATCACAGTTAGCCTAAATGATTCTTAGAATAAAAAATTATCAAAGCCTTTGCCACTCTTTTACGTTATTATTAATGATTTGAAAACTTGGCAGATCCTAAGGCAAGTTAAATGTGACCTCTAAGTACAATAGTCCTTTTTTAATTGAAAGAAATATCAAATAAGAGTGACCCTTTGATGGTGAACTATTCAGTTCTGATTTTAGCTGTGTGAAAACTTGCTCATTCTAGGTTGTATAAAGGCCATACTTGACAATATCTTTCCACAGAAAGTAATGTTATAAATCTTTATTCAATTATTTAACAAATGTTAATTGAGCACTAGCTATGCTCGGTATTATACTAGGTACTGGGCAACCAAAGATAAAATGTTAACCTCTGACTCCGAACAGCTTGTAGAAATAGTATGGTCATGTTAAAACAGATCATTGCAATAAAAAACTGTTAGTATCTTAATAGGAATATATATGTAGTGGAAGGAGGGTTTGGCAAAGGATGAAGCTGAATCAAGGTTGGAGGAGAGTATCTCAGGCCATGCAAGGCAGTTTCCACTTAATCCTACAGGCTAATATTTCACACGTGTGCCTTGACATAAGTGCAAAAAGCTTTGGAAATATTGCATACTATACCTCCTTCTGGGGTAATCACTATATACCTATTATCATATTAGTGTCTTTACAAACTTCTTCTGTAGAGCAACATTTTTAATTCTAGGAGATTTAAAACATTCATACCTGGATCCTCCTATTCCAGAGATTCTGATGTAACTAGGGTATGCCTGGTTATCAAGATTTAAAAATTTTCTCCAGGTGGTTCTAATGTGTATCCAGTATGCTTATCTAGTGGTTCTCAGTATGGGCACAAAACCCACATCATCACCACCTGGAACTTGTTAGAAGTGTAGATTCTCAGACCATCTTAGATTTATTCATTCAGAATAAACTCTGGGCATGAGGGCCAGCAATCCAGCAAATTATAATCACCTGGAAGTTAAAAACAAACAGTAGTTGGGCCCTACTTTGTCTGTATTAAACCTGAATCTCTGAGAGTGAGACCTGTGTATAAGCATTTCTACATATTCCCCAAGTGATGTGTGTGCAGCCAGGGTTGAGAAGGCATGGTGAGCATTGCTTAGAATGAAAGAGAAAAATAATCTGTATTTTATGTAAGCAATACAGTGCTGAAGAAATAATTACTTGAATTTAAGCTGATACAATTTTGTTGCTCCTTTCCTCATAAGGACATGTAGCCCCAGAAGTAAGAAAACATTGGTGGCTCTGCTACCTTTTAGCATGTGACCTGAGGTAAATTATTAAAGCTATCTTCAGCCTCTGCCTTCATAAAACAGACACCATAATGCCTTCCCAGATCATTACATAAGATTGTTGTGCTTTGAAAGTAAGGTATCAATATTACTAACTAGACTAGCAATTCTCAACTTGTTTGTTGAGTAACTTGTTAAAAATGTAAACTTTAAACCAGGTATGGTAGCATGAATCTGTAGTTCCAGTTACTCAAAAAGCTTAGGCTGAGGCGAGAGGATCACTTGAGCCCAGGAGGTTGAGGCTGCTGTGAGCTATGATCAAGCCACTGCATTCCAGCCTGGGTGACAGAGTGAGACCCGGTCTGTAAAAAATAAATAAATAAAAAGAAAAAGGGGCGATATTGGCAGTAATGGGGAACAGCTGGGAGTGGGAGCACACCCGCATCAACAAGGGTACCTGCATAATGAACATTTGTATACCTAACCCTGAATTGTACCCCACATCTTTAAAATAAAAATAATCAATAATAAAATAAAGAAAAAAGTGCAAGTTTAAGGCCTTACCCCAAACTAACTGAAATCAAAATATCTGCAGACATTGTATAGAGTAGGGAAATTGTATTTTTAACAAGCTTTCCAGGGAAATTGTATGCAGGTGGTGAGGGACCACACTGAAGGAACTAATAAAACTGCCTGTAATGTTACATTAGAAAATGTTTTTCTCCTGAGCTACCAGTAGGAGGTGTTGTAAATAAAAGTTTGCTCATTTTACCATTTATTAATAAACAGGAAACTACAAAATTAAAGTTTTTTAAACCCTTCTGACTATAGACATGTAAATAAAAATGTAATAGAAGTCAATAATTATATTATTTTATTAGGTGTATATGTGGTGCTTAAAATCTGTGTAGAGACAGAATCATATTAAATCAAAATGCGCTTTGTTTTAAAGATTTTTTTTGGCTAAATATGGATTTAAGAATTTTTAGACATTGAAAATTACACTCAACTTTGTAGCGACTGCAAATTCTTTAGCATTTTTGGTGCTTATTAAAATAGCAGTTTCACTTGGTTTTGAAATACTCAGTGCTTATATGTCAGCTCTATTTCCTTTTATCTTAAAAATAGTAGATCATATATGATGTTATATCGAGACTCAATAGTACGGTAACTTGTTAACCTAGTCCTGCACTTAAAGAAGAGAATGAAAATGTATTTGGTAAACTCAGAGCCTAAGGTTCTAGTTCCACATTTATTCCCTTGTAGCTCACTTTGGGCATGTCATCCACCTTCTCTCTAAGCCACAGTTTCTTTCCTTGTTCAATGAAGATCCTGATACCTACTTCAGGGGAATGTTTGAAATAATGTATGTGAAAATGCTTTTTAAACTGCATTATAAGTGTTAGCCTTGTTTTCTCCTTAAAGTTGACATGTTAAATTTGAAATGTTTAAAATAAGTATTTCTAATTTAATAAAGCTCTAAACATGATTGTGATAAGTTAAGAATGAAAATATTGGTGGAGCAGTTGTCCATACAGTTATACAATTAGGAGCAGAATACCTGATTTTGCAAAGTTTACGAAAGGGTGAGGATCTTGCTGATTCCAATCTTTCTGAACGCTGTTTCTGGGTAGGAGAGGAAATTTAATTGGCTTATTTGCTAGAAGTTTGGAAATTCCTTTCCTCCTTTTCATCTTTCATTTAATGTATGTATAGTATTTGAGGACTTTTATTAATGGTTTCCTTAGCTAAACACTAGAGAACCAGGGACAATGTAGATAATTAGTGTATTAAATGTCTGAATTTATTTTGTGCTTAAACTGACCTCTGAACAGAGTTAACTAAGCAGGTCATGTAGTCCAATTCTGAAATATACTATAAATGTGTATAGCTTTAACTTGAAAGCAAACATTCAGAGCAACAATAATATTGTTATAATATTGTTTTAGGTATATTTTGGTGTCTATGAAGTAGATAATGAGCTGCCTGATTTAGAAACTGAGGAGAGAAGAGGGGTGGGAGAGGGTGGGAAATTATAACCTGCCTAGGTTTTTTTTTTTTTTTTCTTATTAGCAAATTTAATCAATACCACACATATAAAAAGAAACCCAGGATTTGACGTTGTTTCTGGTCTCTGTTGAAATCACCTCCTCAAGGGAGATTTTCTTGACTACTAATATTCTCTTTAACTAGTTAAAATTTGTCTTCAAATCACTTATTTTATTTTATTTTATTTTTTTTCCACCCATCACACCATGTTTTATTTCTTTTTTTTTTATATATACAATATTTTTTATTGTGATATTGAGGGGTACAGTTAAGGGTTAGGTACACAAATATGTCTCGTTTAGGCACCCTTGTTGATAAGAAGTGTCCCCCCATCCCCAGACAGGTATTTACTGCCATTAATCCCTTCCCCTATCCCTCCCCC
>CAUYQG010236496.1:0-14633 GCA_963574415.1 Tarsius wallacei | reverse complement strand
TAGTTCCAGCTACTTGGAAGGCTGAGGCGGAAGGATCACCGGAGCCCAGCAGGTCGAGGCTGCGGTGGCCGGGAGCAGCCACTGCACTCCAGTCTGGGCGACAGAGTGAGACTCCAACTAAAAAAAATAAAAAAATAAAAATAAATAAATTCTTTACCCTAACCTATCTATATTTACTTAGGTGTAAAAAACAATTTTTTTTTTTTACCACTGAGTAAGATTGATGCTCTAGAAGAAAGCATCACATCCATATTATACACTTCTCAGTTTGAAAATTATAGTCTTGTATGATTTTAATTCCTTTTCCCTTAGAGAGAGATGGCTATAGGAAGAATAAAAACTGTGATGTGCACTGTAAATTCCAAACCACCAGTCCCACCAGACTTACTGAACAAATCAGGCACAGGTTCTCCTGCTTTCTGACCACCTTAATCCATCCAATTTATTCAGCATGTCTACCACTGAATTTCTGCCACACAGAGTTAAAAGGAGTAATTGCCATGATGTTCCTGCAGCTATTTCATTATTTCTAACCTAGTAAAGTTGTAAGTATTTTTCTTTTCTTTTCTTTTTTTTGAGTTGGAGTCTCACTCTGTTGCCCAGACTGGACTGCAGTGGCTGCTCCCGCCCACCGCAGCCTCAACCTGCTGGGCTCCAGCGATCCTTCCGCCTCAGCCTTCCAAGTAGCTGGAACTACAGGCGTGCGCTACCATGCCCAGCTAATTTTTTGATTTATTGTAGAGATGAGGTCTCTCCAAGTTGCCCAAGCGGGTCTCGAACCCACGGGCTCAGGCAATCCACTCACCTCAGCATCCCAAAGTGCGGGATTACAGGCTGAGCCACCGAACCCGGCACTATTTTATTTTTTGAGTTGTAATCTTACTCTGTTGCCCAGGCTGGAGTGCAGTGGCACAATCACAGCCACCACAGCCTCAACCTGCTGGGCTAAGGCAATCCTTCTGCCTCAGCCTTCCAAGTAGCTGTAACTACGGGTGTGTGCCACTATACCTGGTTAATTTTTTAATTTATTTAGGGACAAATTCTCACTAAGTTGCCCAGGCTGGTCTCAAACTCCTAGACTCAGGCCTCACAAAGTGCTGGGATTACAGGCATAAGCCACTGCGCCTGGCCTATCCTTACTTTATAAATGAGGAATCTGAGGCACAGAGAGCTCTAATAACTTGCCCAAGGTTATATATCTGGTAAGTGATGGAGCCAAGACATAAATCCAGGCAGTCTGGCTTCAGAGTGCTTACTGTTTTATGCTGTACTATATGCTACATGCCTCTCATTGATGATAGAAATGGCCACTAGGTGGTTGAGAATACAAGTGTGACACTGCAAGAGAAAACTAGATTGTGGATGTGGATTTTGGGAGTTATCACAGAAATGGTTGTAGAATCCATAGGTGTCACCCAGAGAACATTTAAAGTACAGATAGGGCAGATAGGGTCCATAAAGACTGTCATTTCACACCATGGAATACTACATATCCATAAAAAAGAACAAAATTATGTCCTTTGTAGCAACATGGATGCAGTTGGAGGCCATAATTCTAAGTGAATTGTCATGGAAACAGAAAACTGAATATTGCATTTTCTCACTTATAAGTGGGAGCTAAACACTGCATATACACGAGCATAAGGATGGGAATATCAGGCACTGGGGCCTCCTAAAGGAGGAGTTACGGAGGGGGTACAGGTCGAAAACCATTCATTGGGTACCACCTGGGAGGGATGCTCAATAGAAGCCCAAACCTCACCATCATACAATATACCTATGTGAAACAAACAAAAAAACTTGCACATGTACCCCTTAAATCTAAAATTTTAAAAAAGACTCATTTGTCAGTATTGTCCCCATGGCAGATATTACTAATAGATCAATGGCTGGCCTCAGTAAAGTAGACTGAGGAAGTTCTAGTGAGATAGGAAGAAAACCTGGAAAGAATGGTGTTCTTGAAACCCCAAATGAGAGCTCAATAGTCTCAGGTTGTTGCTTTTTCCATTACTTGTTTTCAGAGCTTAATAGAAAAGTGTTACATGTGGCAGTCAGGTTCCATTAGTGATCTCAGAGATATCCATGGGGCAGTGGAAGGCAGCAAGTGGAGAGGATTGTATTGATCCATAATCCAAAATTGTGGTTTTCAAGACACATAATCTATAGAGGCAAGAAGTGATTAGAAGCACTTCAGGATCTCGTTGGAATGGGAAAGAAATGAAGTCAAAAGGGAGAAGATAACTTGGGAGGAAGGAACCAAACCAGGGGGTAGCTTTTTTTCTTTAGATAGCTGTGTTGGGGAATCATAGCCAACTCTCAGAGTTCAGGGATCTGCCCAGTGCCCAGGACACTGTTGATTAGCACGCTCATTAGGGTCACTCTACAACATGGTAGCCCAAAGGGTTGGAACCTTGAAAGAATGGGATCTTTGAAGACCTAAAAATTTGGGGAAGTTTCTCCAAGGTGAAATTTCTTTAAGATCAGGGTTTCTTCACTTCAGGACTCTTGATATTTATGGGTTGGATAATTCTTTGTTGTAGCAGCTGAGGGTTATCCTGTGCATCATGGGATGTTTAGCAACACTCCTGCCTTCTAGCCCCTAGGTGTTAGTAACACCCCTACCCCCGCAGTTGTGACCAGACATTGCTAAATGTTCCCCTGGTGAGCAAAATCACTTCCATTTGAGAACCACTACTCTGGGTTCTGGTGCTTCCTCTAGGTCTCTGTTGTAGATTCCTGTCATCTTCATTAGCTCCTCTGGGCACTTCAACTCTGTTGATTTGGAAAATTCTGGTTATTTCGGCCTTGTGGTCTTTTTCCAATTTTTTTCAATCTACAAATAAACCACAGAGGCCAGACAGATATACTTTCCTATAATACCCAATTTAATGCGTAGAGCATTACATGTTTAATGATTGTGATATTTAGACTGCACAAGCAAACTTTAATATCTCATATCATTTGTTTCTTTTTACTATAGTCTTTTTTTTTTTTTTTTTTTTTTTGAGTCAGAGTCTCACTCTGTCTCTCAGGCTGGATTACAGTGGCACGCTCACAGTCACTGCAGCCTCGACCTGCTGGGCTCAGGTGAGTGTTATCCTTCCACCTCAGCCTCCTAAGTATCTGGGACTACAGATGCATGCCACAATGCCTGGCTAATTTTTTGATTTATTGTAGAAATGAGTGTTCACCAAGTTGCCCAGGCTAATCTTGAACCCCTGGACTCACAATTCTCTCGCCTCCGCTTCCCAAAGTGCTGGGATTATCTCGCCTCCGCTTCCCAAAGTGCTGGGATTATAGGCATGAGTTACCGTACCCGGCCCTTTACTATAGTCATTTTTTTGTTTGTGTCTCTTGATAACTTAGACTCCTTGAGGACAGGGATTCTTTTTTTTTTTTTTCTTTTGAGTTGGCTTCTCACTCTGTTGCCCAGGCCACCAGGCCTCGACCTGCTGGGCTCAGGTGATCCTTCCACCTCAGCCTTCTAAGTAGCTGGAACTAAAGGCATGCACTACCATGCTCTGCTAAGTTTTTGATTTATTGTAGAGATGAGATCTCGCCAGGTTGCCCAGGCTGGTCTCGATTTACTGGGCTCAGGCAGTCCTCTTGCCTTGGCCTCCCAAAGTGCTGGATTACAGGCTTGAGTCACCCTGCCTGGCATAAACTCGACATTTTAAGGGCCTCTAGAATATACTAAAGGCAGATCACAGGATGGAATTTTATCTAGTCCTCTTGGGTCTGTGGTAGAACGGGCCTAGTAGACATAATTTTGGCTTTTCTTGGCCAGGCGTGGTGGCTCACCCCTGTAATCCCAGCACTTTGGGAAAATCGCTTGAGTCCAGGAATGTGAGACCAGCTTGGGCAACATAGCAAGACCTCGTCTCTACAATAAGTTAAAAAATAAAAATAATAATTAGCTGGGCATGGTGGTGCACATAAGTAGTACCAGCTACTTGGTAGGTGGAAGTGGAGGATCCCTTGAGCCCAAAAGTTTGAGGGTGTGGTGAGTCGTGATCATGCCACTGTACTCTACCCTGGAGTGAGACCCTGACTGAAAAAAAAAAAAAATCGGCTTTTTTTGAGGAGTGGATAATTGTACATTTGCAGCTAGCTATTCATTTAACAGTTTAACACTGATTAGCATTACTCTCTGTAAAAAATGAGAATTCTTTTTACTGTAACACATAGCATTCAGAAATCCTCTACTAGCAAGATCAAGTTGTTGCTGTGTGAGCTCTTTAACACTGAATTGCTGGAATTCTAAGCTACAACAGAGCCAACCCAGATCTGTGGCAAAAGAGAGAGCAAGAGGAACACACAATTGTCTACTCTTTTTCTTCCTTTAGTTTTCTTAATTTGTACAGAAGACACTAGTATATAACATACTAGTGTGGCCCTTCACAAAATCAGAAGGAAGTCTTGTTCAAGGTACACAGAAAATAATGCCTTGTATACAATTTCATCAATTTTCAGGTATAGGAATGCAGATCCCAGCCTGGGCAACTTGGTGAGACCTCGTCTCTACAATAACTCAAGAAATTAGCTGGGCATTGTGGCGTGTGCCTGTAGTTCCAGCTACTTGGGGAAGACTGAAGCGGAAGGGTCACCAGAGCTTAACTGGTCGAGGCTGTGGTGGCCTTGAGCATACCACTGCACTCCAACCTGGGTGACAGAGTGAGAGTCCAATTAAAAAAAAAAAAGAATGCTAATCTACTACTGTCAGGCACAGATTAAACAAGTTAAAAAGGCAGAGCTGGTATTTTCTTTATGGCTCTGTTTATTTTTTCTGTATGCCATTTTACTATTTAACACTTTCATTTACTTGAAGATATCCTTGCTAGGTAAATAACCTCAGTCACTAAGGAGCACAGGGCTTCAGAATGTTAAAGCAGTGACACTAAAATTATTTCCCTTTTTCCTTGTGTTATTACGGTAGTAATATAGGTAGTAATATAATGACCCTCTTATGTCACTTATAATGTACCAGGCAAAAACTAAGAGCTTTTTACATATAGTAACTTATTTAATCCTTGCAACAACCCTATGAGATAGATACTATTAATATCCCCATTTTACCGATGAGAGATTGAAGCACAGAGAAGTTAGTAACTGACTACTACAAGTACAAATAACTAGTAAGTGGCAGAGCTAAGAACTGATCTGAGGCAGCCTGGCGCCAGGGTCCTTCCTCTTAACCATTACACTGTACTGTACTTATTTGACACCCACATAAGTAAAGGGAAACGTGAGATAAAAAATGCTTTTAACATCTTTGTGGGCTCTATGGAACTTATTATTTGTTCATTCAGTGCTCCCTGTAGAATCAGTGATTACAGAGAGAACATTTAATCTCAAAGCATTCATCCCTATTTTCAAACTAGTATTTTCAGATCTGCTCTCCATCTGAGACCTTGCATTTAGAAAAAGTACACTTGAACTTTTTAGTTGAATTGGCAGATCAAGAGCTTACAGACAGGATATTGTCTTTGAGTATTTAGACTGTATGTACTGACCCCCTGAAGCAGTAATTTGGATAGATCACAATGTTTCCACCAGAGTATAGCAGTATTAGGGGTTTTGACCTGAAAGTACGTATGTGTATATTTTATATGTACCTTTGTAGATATGCCACTTCTCCACAAAAGGAACCAATCTTATACAAATTCTGAAAACCTTTTAGGGCCATTTAAATCCAAGAAATATCTAAGCATTTTGAAGTAAAACTATGAGCAATGAATGCAAAATGTTACCTTTCTGGAGGCTTGTGATAAGTAGAATAAATAAAACAACCTGCCCATTTTTAAATGCTTGAAGTTCAGTCCTGAGGAACCTCCTTTTAATCTTGCGGAATTAGATCTCACTTGGGCACGGATTTACATACCCTTCTTATCTTTAAGTCTGAGCTAATTGCTACTATTTGATAAGAAACCAATGCTATTTTCTTCTTTCTTTGTCTTGGGTTTTGTGGAGCTGGCTGTGCTCTCTGTTAGAGTATATCTACCCTGGTGTTTTGGATGAGCCAAGTGTTTGGCTGGAGGGAGGAATAGATCACCATTTCTACCCATGAAGCGTTTTATGGAGACAGCTGACATTCTTATGTTTATTTTTTTCCCTTAGGTCTATGAAGGTCTGGACATCATCACCAACAAGATTTCTGTCCAAGAGCAGAGACTCTGCCGGCACCACATGATCAGCTTTGTGGATCCTCTTGTGACCAATTACACCGTGGTGGACTTCAGGAACAAAGCAACTGCTCTGATATCCTTAGGAAAGACAGTGACTGGGCTTGGTGGGTGCAAAGCAGCCCAGCCAAGAAAGAAGTTTTCTCCCTACTGGCAATTTCTTCTAAAGGGCACCCAATAGGTAGCATCCCTATCAGACTGTGGATTGAAAGATATAGTGCCCTTGCCACTCAAATTCTTGTCCTTAGACTGCAGCATCAGCATCCCCTAGGAATTTATTAGAAATGCTGACTCTTGGACCCCTCTGCAGACCTACTGAATTAGAATCTGCATTATAACAGGAGTCCCAGGTGATTCATATGCACATTAAAATTTGGGAAGCACTGTTTTAGTGAGAAACCACTCACGTGGTTTCAGAAAATCTGTGTTCTAGACCTAGAACTGCCTCTTTTGACCATGTGAATTTTACTGGGTAAAGCATTTACTTACCCCACTGAGCTTCTGTTTTCCACCCTTTAAATGGGGGGGGGTACAAAGTTGATCTATAGATATAATGGTATTATAGCTAGAGTTTCAAAGGGATTTTTTGGGTGAGGGAAGACTGGAAAATATAGTTTTGGGTAAAGTAAAGACATTTTGAAAAAGATAATATAAGGAGACTACCCTTATATCTTAATATCCAGACTGCCTTTAATATCTGAACTGCCATTAACACATTGTACAATCATAATAATTATAATAACATGAAACTTATGTAGAACTAGATACATTTATGGCACAGAATAGAAAACCCAGGTACAGATTCAAATGGAATGTGTATACTCAGATTATGATCAAGGTGGCATTTCAGAACTGGAGAAATAGTGAAGTACAGTTGACTTTCACTGTTCACAGTTTCCATATTCATGGGTTTAACCAAATGCAGATTGAAAGTATTCAGGAAAAAAATATATAACAGTAAAAACTAATACAAATAAAACAACAATATAGTATAACAACTATTTACATAGCCTTTACATTGTATTAGGTATTATAAGTAATCTAGAGATGATTAAAGCATACTAGATGTATATAGGTAATATGAAAATACTGTGCCATTATACATAAGTGACTTGAACATCCTTGGATTTTGGTATTTAAGGGGGGTCCTGGAAACAATCCCCCATGGATACCAAGAGGAGACTATAGTTCATAATTGTTCCTGGGACAGTTAATTGTTTTGAAAAAAAAATGAAGTCCTCATTATAGCTGACATTTTATTTATTTACTTTTAGTTGGGGTCTCACTCTGTCACCAAAGCTGAAGTATGGTGGCATGATAACGGCTCACCATAGCCTTGACCTCCTGAGCTTGGGCAGTCCTTCCACCTCAGCCTCTTGAGTAGCTGGGATTACAGACACATGCCACCAGCCCAGCTAATTTGTTTGTTTGTAGAAATGAGGTCTCATTATATTGCCTAGGCTGGTCTTGAACTCCTAGGCTCAAGCAGTCCTCCTGCCTCAGCTTCCCAAAGTGTTAGGATTATAGGTGTGAGCTACCATGTCCAGCCTATATAAATTCTGGATGGATGTTGGAGTTTAATGATTTAAAATAATGATTTAAATAATTAAATAGTTTAGAATAACAATACACTTTAAAAAATGAAACCTTTAAAAAATAGGGAGAATATGCAATTGATTGAATCGTTTTGTGAATTCAGAATGGGGAGGGCTATGTAGATTTAACTTTTTTTTAAAAAGGAAAATAACTAAATTTGAATACGTGAGAGTTAAGAATTTATATTGGTGAAGTTGTATATCTACCAGATCTTCTAGGTATATATCCTAGAGAAATTCTTGCCACAGGTATATCAGAGGTACATGGTAGATCTTATTTATAACAGTATTATACTTCATAGCTAAACATATAAGTACTCAAATTCTCACTTATAGAAGAATGTGTAAAATCTACTTTGTTCGCATAAGTTATGTACTTTTCAACAGTGAAAAGGAATAAATTGCAACTATATGCGTTAGTTAGAGTGGAGGAATCTCAGAAACTGTAAAGTGTGGGAAATTTACAGAAGGATACTTACATGTTCATGTTATATGTTATAAGGGTTAAAAAGCAAATAAAACTAACCAACATGTTCTTTAGGGATACATACATATCAGTAATAATATAAAGAAAAGCAAGGGAATGATGAGAAACCAAAAAAACAAAGCAATTCAGGATAATTATTACCTTGAGTGGGAAAAGGGGGTCAGGATGGGAATTAATACGCAGGTTTCAAAGGAATCAGTAATATTCCATTTTGTTTTTGTTTTTGTTTTTGTTTTTTTGAGTTGGAGTCTTACTCTGTCGCCCAGACTGGAGTGCAGTGGCACACTCCTGGCCACCGCAGCCTCAACCTGCTGGGCTCCGGCAATCCTTCCACCTCAGCCTTCCAGGTAGCTAGAACTACAGGCGCGTGCTACCACGCCTGGCTAATTTTTTGATTTATTGTAGAGATGAGGTCTCGCCAAGTTGTCCAGGCAGGTCTCGAACCCGCAGGCTCAGGCGATCCACTCACCTCAGCCTTCCAAAGCGCGGGATTACAGGCTGAGCCACCGAGCCTGGCAGGTGCACAGTTGTCATTATTATTATTTTTATTTTTATTTTTATTTTTTTTTATTTTTGAGTTGGAGTCTCACTTTGTCACCCAGGCTGGAGTGCTCACAGAGTGCTCACGGCCACCGTAGCTTCAACATGCAGGACTTTGACGATCCTTCTGCCTCAGCCTTCCAAGTAGCTGGAACTACAGGCGCACACCACCATACCCGGCTAATTTTTTTATTTTTTGTAAAGACGAGGCCTCGCCAAGTTGCCCAGGCTGGTCTCAAACCCCTGGACTCAGGCAATCCTCTCACATGTCTCCCAAAGTGCTGGGATTATAGCGTGAGTCACCACGCCTGGCCACACTGTCACATTTAATGCTCATAAGAACTCTTGGGGTTTTTACTGGTGAGAAAACTGAAGTTCAGACAGGCTGAGTAACTTGTCCAAGAACTGGACCTGGTAATTGGAGTCTATTTGTCTTTAGAGCCCATGCTTCTGACTTACTTTGTTGAAGTGTCAAGTGACAAAAATGTATACTGCTATCACATAATAGTAGAGACTGAGTCTAAAAACCTTAGAGAAACCAGTTTGCAAAGTCACACAATGGATGTCACCTCAGTTGCTTCCTCAGCTGCTGACAGTTGGTTCTGTGAGTACTCAGGCTTGTGCTCATTAAACTGATTTGTAATACCAATAAAACTTCTAGCAACAAGTCCTCGAAAGTTCTAGAACTGGAAGGAATTACCACCATGCATTTGTCTCTGGTTTATGTAAGTCCCTTCAGAACTGACTGGAAATGATTCTGAAAATTTATGGGAAACATTGAAGACTGGTATCAATTCATTTTGGTTTCTACCCATTCTGCTCTGATCTATACACAAATGAATGTAGTTTCTTGCTAGTACTCTTTTTCAAAAAGTCAGGGCCGGGCTCGGTGACTCAACGTGTAATCTCAGCGCTTTGGGAGGCCGAGGTGAGTGGATTGCCTGAGCCCATGGGTTTGAGACCCGCCTGGGCAACTTGGCGAGACCTCATCTCTACAATAAATCAAAAATTAGCCGGGTGTGGTAGCGCGCTCCTGTAGTTCCAACTACTTGGAAGGCTGAGGCGGAAGGATCACTGGAGCCCAGCAGGTGAGGCTGCGGTGGCCGGGAGCGGCCACTGCACTCCAGTCTGGGTGACAGAGTGAGACTCCAACTCAAAAAAAAAAAAAAAAAAAGTCAGGGCTCTCTTTTTGATATTAAATATTGTGTTTTTCTTAATACTGACATTGAAGATATATTTGCCCAAGACAAAATTCCTATTATTGTAGGTGGAACCAATTATTACATTGAATCTCTGCTCTGGAAAGTTCTTGTCAATACTAAGGTATGTTTAGTTCACTTGTAACTTACTGAAGAAATGGGTTCCTTTTTCTTGCTGGCTAATATTAGTGGGAGGAGGATTTCCTTTTCCTTTTTTAATTATTTTGTTTTTCTGAGTCAAGTCTTACTCTGTTGCCCAGGTCGGAGTGCAGTGGCACCATCACAACTCAATGCAGGTTTGACCTTGACCCCCCTGGGCTCAGACAATTCTTCCACCTCAGCCTCCTGAATAGCTGGGACTACTGGTGCATACCACTATGCCTGGTCAGTTTTTTATTTTTTTAGTAGAGATAGGGTCTCATTGTGTTGCCCAGGCTGATCTCGAATTCCTGGGTTCAAGCAATCCTCCTGTCTTAGCCTCCGAAAGTGCTGGGATTCTAGGCGTGAATCACCACGTCTGGCTTGCCTTTTTCTTATACTCAGCAACTGTAATTTTCCTACTTAATATTCTGAAGTAAATGCCACCTCCATATGCGAAGAGTACTCCTCTAGGGTGACCTAAGGGCAGGGACTGTGTGTGGGAAAAATCTTCCTGTGTGGATTAATTAGCATCTCCATTTAATTTAACAGTATATTAGGCTGAATCAGCATTTCCTGGCTGGCAATACAATATATATGTCACAGAGATGGCCAACACTGATGTTACTTACAGAGATACTACTGTATAGGGTAAGACTTGGTGGACTGTAATGTGCTGGCAATCCTGGTCTATTTGGTCACTCTTGCTGAGAAGACTAGATTCCTGGATATGTTAAAATAGATATGGCAACCCTGACACCTGTTTGTACTTGGGACAGGGAAGCAGGGTAGCTGAGTACTTCCCTATGCAGTAAGTTCTCCTTCCTCTTTGTTTGCTGTGGCCTCACAGCACTTACCACAGCATTTTGGAATTTTCTGTTTATGATCTGTCTCTCACTGTATGGTAAGATCTGATTTATCTTTATTCTGTATTCCTAACACTTAGCAAAGTATCTGGCACATACAGTGTTTCAATGTTTGTGGAATTGTTGAATTAAATTTACTTCCAAACTATCTTAATAGCCCCAGGAGATGGGCACTGACAAAGTAAATGACCGGAAAGTGGAGCTTGAAAAGGAGGATGGCCATGAACTCCACAAACGCCTAAGCCGGGTGGACCCAGAAATGGCTGCTAAGCTGCACCCTCATGACAAGCGCAAAGTGGCCAGGTAAGAAAGCCTGACCCACTGACCCTGAATTCCTTTACACTTGGGGGCAGTCACTTCTTCAGTTTGCCTGGGTGATGATGAGAAAGGTTTGGTAATAGCAGTTAGTGGAGATTGATGTGTTGTTCTAGCTCAGCAGATTGGGAGGCCCTGAGTTATTGCCTCAGCTCAACTCCCTCAATAAATAGTTGCACCCTAGTTTGTTGTTACATTTTAAATGCATAGCACAATATCGTTTTTCCCTAGGGCCTATGTAATCTTGCTTCACTTTTTATTTGATCTTTGCTTGTATAACAGTTTTCATATAAATTTTTCCTGGCATGCAGGCTGTTTACATTGTGATTTGGGTTTCATAATGGATTGTGCAATGTTGAATTCTGCCCCAGCAGCTTTCCCAGTGGGAGGTGGATTTCATAAACTGTCTCATAGCTCAGCTCACCTTTACACATGGAGACTTTCTTATAGGGAGGAGTGATGGTGAATGAACTCATAGGGTCATGTTTTCTTAGGTTGTTTTGAAATTGCACCCTATGTGTTAGGTTTATTTTTCTGCAGTATTGGGAGTGATACCACTTCTGGCTTAGTAGAACATCTAATGAAGGACTTTCTACGTGATGGTTATACAGATTAAATATTATAGTAACATAGTATTGATAGGAGTTATGACGTATTCCACTCCATTGAATTTTCTATATCAATGCTTCTTAATCTTTTTTTCATTATTGCTCCCCAGGAGCCTTTTTAGAAAAAATTCTCCCTAATTATAATCTCCTACAATAAAGTTTAATATTAAAGAAAAGGATTCTTTTCAGGTAGGGTTGTTGGTTGGAGGGCCATAGAACTTTGGGAGGCATAGGTGAGAGGATTGCTTGAGCTCAGGGATTCGAGACCAGCCTGAGAAACTTGGTAAGATCTTTTCTCTACAAAAAAAAAAAAAATATATATATATATATATATATATATATTAGCCAGGTGTGGTAGCAATGCATCCATAGTTCTAGCTACTTGGAAGGCTGATTTGGAAGGATCGCCTGAGCGCAGCTGGTTGAGGCTACAGTGGCCATGAGCATGCCACTGCACTCCAGCTTGGGTGACAGGGTGAGACTGACAAAAAAAAAAAAAAAAAAATGCATGTTTTAGGTTAATGAAGTTTATACTTTTCAGTATCCAAACATTTTATTTTAAACATTTTAACAAATCTTTCAAATTTTTAAAAGCTGGGAACATTATGATAAAGTTTCATTATACTGTTTTATCACATGATTCTTGAGCTTATTCTTTATTAATCTCTCCTTTTACTAATCATTTCTTTCCTATCACCTCTCCTCATTTTGCTGCTTCTAAACTAGTAATGAGTTTGAGAATTTTGTCTTAGTAAGGAGTCAGTAGGCTCCAAGCAAGAGATCTAGAGCCTGATCTTTAGAGAGAATTGGAGGACTTTTTTCATCTTTGTTTTGGTTTGAGGCTGTATTCTAACCTCCAGATAAGTGAGATATCTATTACTACATTTTTTTTTCTCATAGATCTTCTTTGAGTGACCAATGATATTGAAAGACAAGGGGTCCTCACTCTTGTGTTAGGGTTTCAGGAAGTAGAATTGGGTCAGGAAGAGAAAGATCACTTTCAAGCTGATAAGTTGCAATCACCCAGAGTGGTACAGTATAGATTTGGGAGTTAAATTACCTAGTGCTGCATAACATAATAGATTACAGACAGAAGGGCATGGTGGCTTAAGAATAAGTATGTAAGTTCTTTTTCAATGATCTTTGTGCCAGTGGAGCACTGGATTAGCCAGGAGCATTCTTCATTAATTTTAGACATATTTAAAAAGAAAGCTGATGAGCTGGATTTACAACATACTTTTGTACTGTGGGAAAGGTACGCCCGCGAGACCAGACTTGTTGGCTTGTAACAAAGCGTCCGGAACAAGCTCTTTTAATGCTTACCTGAAAGTGAGTACCATTCTGTTTGTGTAGGAGAAACCTATTGTTTCTGAACCTATTTAACTGACTTCAGAAAAGTTTAATGTATGTTTAGAAAAACAATTTTGTTTCTTACGTTTGTTGTTTTGTTTTGGTAAAGATAGGGTCTCACTGTGTCACCTAGGCTGAAATGCAGTGATGTGATCATAGTTCACTATAGCCTCAAACTCCTGGACTCAAGGAATTCTCTAATCTCAGCCTCCTGAGTATCAGGCACACACTGCCATCCACTGCTAATTTTATTTATTTATTTATTTATTTATTTATTTTTGAGTTGGAGTCTCACTCAGTTGCCCAGACTGGAGTGCAGTGGCTGCTCCCGGCCACCGCAGCCTCGACCTGCTGGGCTCCGGCAATCCTTCCGCCTCAGCCTTCCAAGTAGCTGGAACTACAGGCGCGTACTACCATGCCCTGTAATTTTTTGGATTTATTTTATTTAATTTATTTTTTTTTTTTGTTTTTTTTTTGAGTTGGAGTCTCACTCTGTCCCCTAGACTGGAGTGCAGTGGCTGCTCCTGGCCACCGTAGCCTGGACCTGCTGGGCTCCGGCGATCCTTCCACCTTAGCCTTCCAAGTAGCTGGAACCACAGACGCACTCTACCACGCCCAGCTAATTTTTGGATTTATGGTAGAGATGAGGTCTCACCAAGTTGCCCGGGCGGGTCTCAAACCCACGGGCTCAGGCAATCCACTCACCTTAGCCTCCCAAGGCATGGGATTACAGGCTGAGTCACCGAGCCCGGCTTGATTTATTTTAGAGATGAGGTCTCGCCAAGTTGCCCAGGCGGGTCTCGAACCTGCAGGCTCAGGCAATTCACTCACCTCGGCCTCCCAAAGCGCGCGATTACAGGCTGAGCCACCGAGCCTGGCTAATTTTATTTATTGATTTATCTTTTGAGTTGTAGTCTCATTCGGTCACCCAGGCTGGAGGACAGTGGCACGCTCTAGGCCACCACAGCCTTGACCTGCTTGGCTCAGGCGATCCTTCTGCCTCAGCCTTCCAAGTAGCTGGAACTCCAGGCACGTGTCACCATGCCCAGCTAATTTTTAAAAATTTTTTATTGTAGACATGAGGTCTCACCAAGTTGCCCAGGCTGGTCTTGAACCCGTGGGCTCAAGCAATCCTCTTACCTTGGCCTCCCAAAGTGCTGGGATTATAGGCATGAGCCATGGTGCCTGGCCTCCACTGCTAATTTTAAAAATTTTTTGCCGGGCTCGGTGGCTCAGCCTGTAATCCCGCGCCTTGGGAGGCTGAGGTGAGTGGATTGCCTGAGCCCGCGGGTTCGAGACCCGCCTGGGCAGGCGAAACCTCATCTCTACAATCAATCAAAAAAATTAGCCGGG